>JAQGAS010000205.1:0-76184 GCA_034686365.1 Pachymerium ferrugineum | reverse complement strand
ACTCGCAGGAGCTCTGCAGGGAAGCAGGAAACCTCGGCTTCCGGCGCCCACAACGCCACCAGTGCCAAACGGGCACAGTAGTGTCATGGAAATCACTGTTGGGCAATATTTTCTAGACTTTTTATTACCAACAAAAACACGCCTGTCAACAAAAGAAACGTAGATTCTCCTTAGGTCTAAATATGTTTACATTTATAACAGTAAATGTCATTTTGAATACTAATACTACACGTTATTTACTCTGTCATAAAGAAAGAAAAGAATTGGGAATCTGTCAGCAACATTCCAAACCAACAAGTTTATCTTTTACACGAAGGGTGGTCTTGTGGATAAAAAAAAAAATTTGATCCAACCACGTCTCTAGGTCTTATTTGTGCTTTTGACAACAACAGCCTCGATAATGTCCTACTGGAACAGATGATGGCACTTGTGGCTTTAGCCTATGATACTGTCATCAAATCACCCTTCACCTAAAACGTACACAAACCTAGCATCGAAAGGATTATGCCATGCTTCAAGATGATCTTGAAGAACGTGAAAGCACGTAATTTTAGAAAACAAAAGCAGATTTCTTCTTTGTTTACACAATTGGAGACAGTAAGGAAGTTATTAGTGGATGATTAGGTGGGAGGAATTTCCGGGACATTACAGGAATTCTAAGTGAAGATTAATTAGGATTTAATGCGTTTATTAAATTGAAGAATGCAGTTTTTGAATCTCCAAAGTTGGTGGATTTCCCATGTTAGACAACTTTCTCGGCTGATTGCTGGTCAAATTATTTAAAGCACCTGATCTTTTCAAGACTTGTGATTTTAGCTAAGTAGTGAAGTGGAATCGTTTATTTTTTTCTTAATGAAATGGAAAAAACGTTTCCCTACTCTAAACGAAAATTAGCTCACAAGACTGTTGCAAGATCTGAGAGCAATTTTATGATCCTTGAAGTTTAATTAACTTTCCATTTGTGCATCAGACAGCTGTGGATCGCATATCACATGTACATGAGAACGCACGTCAGCTAAAACTTCACCGACAAAGACAAAAGAAAATTGCATTTTCAGTGTGAAAAAATCCCTTTTTTGGTCAAATTCAATCGTTGCATTCTAGTTTTTCTTTTTATTTTCAAAATGTATTTTATTCTACAGAGAAAAACTCTCTCCGGCTAGGAAAACACAAAAGAGTAGGAAAATCTGAAAGACCCAACCCATCAGTTTTTTTTTTTATTTGTACAAACTTTCGGTATTAAGTTTCCAGCAATTCAAATATTCTGGTGAAAGACTTCAATAGAAACAACTCACCTAAAAAAAATTCATCACACAGTTCAATTCATTGTCAGTATCGGCAGAGAAAAGTCCAACCAACATAAACTCTAGTTATTTTGGCAGATGCAACCCGTCTATTTTTATTCCATAAATCACTTCACAAATTGACACCTTTAGCAGTTCCCTGCCAAATCTTTATTCATTAATACTTGGTGACAGAAACAACCTTTTTTAACCAAGACTGATTTCGATAATTTTTTCACTTCGTTTTCTTTATAAATTAGGGTAAGGCCATGGCCTAAAGCTGAACGCTGAACTTTCCATACAGTTGTTCTTTAGCTGGTTTTCGTAAAACAGAAGCCTAACCGATTGCGTGCCTTTAACTATTCCATCTCTTCAATTGTGTCACGTGCAATTGGCACGGACTTGGTATGCATAAAATTAATTAGCAGAGCACTTCGCAACAGCTTGTTGACAAATTCTCTTCATTAGCATAAATATTGAACTAATAAAACGCGTCCATGTGACCTGACACTTCACAGACTATGAAATCAAGTGACACAGGGGCTGATGGAGCCCGCAATTTCACATTTGCACAATTTTACATTTATTTTCATTTGCGCATCACACACATGAGAGAAATATTTAATTCGAAACGCATTTCTCATCTTGAATACAAATTGTTTGATTTTTAAAATAAAATAAATCATAATTTTCTCCCGACACGAGAACCTTATAATCACCCTCCCGCGTTTTAATTATAATTTTTAAAAAAATAAAATTGAGATTCAATTAATTACGTGCAAATGGGATCGCACAGTCAACAAACTTTTAATATATATAAACCGGGCTCTAAGGGCTTAGTACCTTAATTTTTCTACAATCGGGATCAAGTTAAACCCATTAAGAAATTTTTTTTTCTTTTCATTCCAATCAGATTATCCCGTGCACAGAATAATGAATGGCGTCAACTTCAATTACATAATCCTACCCAACTAAGACTCAATATTTCACATCATCAATTATTCAACATTTTTAAATGACGCTTTAAAAAATGGGAATCAGATGAGCATGAAAATCAATAAAGGTCAGTTGGAAGATGTGTGTCAACAACTTTATACATGAAACTGAGAGAAAAAATAATTTGATGCGGACGATAGGTTCACGCTCTCACATGACTTCTCAATTCATTACTCCCGACAAGGGCCTGTGAGAAAGCGCTTGGCAAATACGTGAGGAGAAAGCAATTGGTTACAGTATACTTGTGCGCATTTGGACAGGAACTCAATTCAATACAGAGAAATAAAGTTGGGAAGAGCGGATATCTGAAACTCAGATAATAAGAAAACAAAATAAGAAAAAAAGTTTTGCTGGCACGAATTGAAATTGGCTCACATAAACATTTGAAAATACGATGTGCAGCTGGACACTGGAATCATTAATATTAAAGTATGTTAAGTTTTAGAATTTGGAAGTGAAATGAATTTTTTATGCAATTTTTTTGTTTAGCACTGCAGTAAAGCGCTAGTTTATGCATTTTGTAAATGTAGACAAAAGACCTGATAGCGAAACCAAATGTTCATCTGAAGAGTAAAAGGATTTTATTAAATAAAATTTTTAAATTGGAATAAACAAGAGTAGCTGCAGCCAAAATAGCAGGCTTTTAACATAAATACTGTACGCAAATTTTTGTATGGAGTTACATTAATAAGTTAAAACTTTTTGACTGCTAGTAGAAATGAACTTATGTAAATTGCAAACATGTAACTTTAAAACCATAGCTCATTTCTTAGCCTTAATTAGACACAGCTTGACAACCGATTTCCTATTAACCACAACATTCATCTCCATTTTATTTTCTTGACTCTCATTACAGGCTTCATTCGTGACCAACCGCAATCCACCGCCTTTAAAATCCATGCCTTCAGAAGAGAAACATTATTGCTGAGAGCATCCGGACAAAAGGACCATCTAGGGAATTGAAGAGGAACATAACTTTACACCGTAGCTGCGCCATCTCGCAGAAGGCGCTGTTTTGCATTCATTCGTCGCCAAAACGGGACTCTCAACAACCGACAATTATGGAGGAAAAAATAAGTGGGTATTTCCCTTGTGCGTTATCATCATCTTCTTCCTTCAGGTGCGTTTTCACTTGGCAATGAAATTTAGCGTCGCCGAAGGCGTCACCTTAACTGCCTCTTCAGCGGCTGCGTTTGCTGATAACTCGTCAACCCACCGATCACCTACAGTCGCTGACCTCTCGATCGGTGCACCGAATTCCACTAGTCTTTATTACAGTCAATGGCCAATCAATTTTTCCCATATTTCCCCCATTTTATACACAAACGACTCCAACGCTGACTACGATGATAGAACTAAGCTATGGAATGTCTCAGCTGCCATTTTTCATATCACGTCTTCCCTGGAGGAAAACATCAATAACGTTTCAGAACAAATTACTCACCGAGACATGAGTCCATCCGACATTTCAAACTCTTCAAGCAATGATTGGACTTGGACAGGTGATGTTGTTATACAAAGTTCCGCATTGGCCGTTGTTTTGGCATTATTTTGTGTAATTACAATTTTTGGAAATGTTTTAGTAATGCTTGCAGTTGCAAGAGAAAGGTATTTACATACCGTGACCAATTACTTTATCGTTTCTTTAGCCACAGCTGATTGCTTGGTGGGTGCGTTGGTTATGCCATTCAGCGCCGTTCACGAAGTTATGCATAGAATGTGGGTGTTTGGTCGCGATTGGTGTGACGTTTGGCATTCATTGGACGTTCTTGCATCAACCGCATCTATTCTTAACTTGTGCGTTATATCCCTTGACAGGTACTGGGCAATCACCGTTCCGATGGCCTATCCTAGTCGAATGACTACAAAACGTGCTAGTGGTTTAATAATTCTCATCTGGGTATGTTCAGCACTTATCTCTTTTCCTGCAATTGCTTGGTGGCGTCAAGTGAGTCCTGGCCCTCCTCCGCCCTATACGTGCAATTTCACAGAGGATGTTGGATACGCCGTATTTTCATCCATAATTTCTTTCTACGCACCCTTATCTGTCATGTTGTTTACTTACTTTCGGATTTATCGAGCTGCCACAGAACAGACCAGGAGTCTTCGTCTGGGGACTAAGCAAGTATTAGCGTGTAATGGCGAAGAGGCCATGGAACTCACTCTTCGAATCCACCGAGGAGGAGGTAAAGGCTCCCTGCAATCGGATTATTCTACCACCGGCCATGAAGACAACCTTCTCTCACCGGATGCTTTAACATCAGGAGCCAATTCTGTTAGAATTGTACCTAAAAACTTGAAGCATTTTAGTTTCAGTCGAAAATTAGCAAAGATTTCAAAAGAGAAAAAAGCTGCTAAAACGTTAGGTATTGTAGTTGGTGTATTTGTTCTTTGTTGGCTTCCATTTTTCGTGACGAATATTTTAGCCAGTATTTGTGCTACTGATTGTATCCAGCAACTTGATTTAGTTTATTCTATCGTCACTTGGTTGGGATGGATCAATTCTGGGATGAATCCCATTATTTATGCTTGCTGGAGTAGGGATTTTCGTCGTGCCTTTACTAAAATTCTTTGTGGTAATTGCTGTCCTAAGGTTATGAATCAACAATATAGACAAAGATTGAGAGGTAAGGTGTGTCAAGTGACTAGTGATCCTATTTCTTCGTCTTGCAGCACTGATTGTGTCAAGCTATGACAGGACCAATGCCGCCATACAACGAGTAAATTCTCATGATGGGTGATTGCTTAATATATATAATTGAAAGACTTCTGTAAAAAAAATATGGAGTCATTCTGATGAAAAAATTGCGGTAGTAAAAGACTGATGTCACATCATACGTCCATGATGCATTAAAAATTTTTCAAATGGTGAATGCACAAATATTATAAAGTGGTTAGGTAGTTACTATACACTCTTAGAAATGTACGTACAATTTTGTATAGGTTTGCAGTAGAGTATCGCCTCGAGGAGTTAAAAGGAATGTTATTTGTTGATCGCAGGCAAGACTCGTCAATGCTGATTGCATCATTAAGATTTGACCTCTACTCCACCATTGCGCAAACATGCACATTGTGCTTGGTGTGATGTCACATTTAATTCGTGATAATTAGGTGCACAAACAATTACACTCTGCAAAGTTGGTTGGTAGTATAAATAAAATCTTTCATAGAGTGACAACAGCAATCAATAGCTGCAATAAGCTCTACTCAAAACACCGCAATTGGAAGACACACAACATCAAGTTTGCCATGTTGTTGCGTAATTGTACCTAATGTTTACATTTTTGACTAGTATTTACTGTTTGAAAAAGTATTGTCTTTGGTTTTTAACAACCTTAAAAAGTGAGTTCAAAACACGTAGTTTATAAATATAAAACTTGTGCTATTTATAAAGCTCATGAAGTTGCTCTTACAAAGTAATAAAATGTCCTCCAAAACAGCACTCGAAAAAGTACTTTCTCATCTAGGTATTTTCACTGTCTAAATAAAAAAACCATTTATTTTCGGAATTTGAAACTTAAAACAAATATAAGAAAACTTTTATTTGTGCTATCTCACTAAAGAACAATTTACATACCAATGTACGTACATCTGCACAGTTCAATAAAAGACAGATGTACTTGTCCTGCGTAAATAATTAAAAGTAAGGACGTAAGTATATTTCTTTATACACACTTTTCTAAGAGTATATGGAGACTAGTTTACCACTAATAAAAATTCGAACTGCATACACCTTTCTTTGTAGAAAACTATATTGTCTGTATTGCAGTTGCGTTGACAGCAAAGAAACTCAATTTCCTGTTCGAAATTTTTTATTATCGGGTGCGCATCGGGATTGCACCATAATCTGTAGTTTCAAAACCCTCAACTCAACCATGAAGCAATTACATGAAATAACTTTTATGTATACAGACATCAAACGAAATACTTCTTAAACGCATTTTACTGATGCAACCCTTGACCTCTCGTATTTTTAATTAAAAATTTCTCGCAAGCTTTGACTGAAATTTTCAAAATCTAAAATATTTAATATCAGACAAGCAAATGCTATTTCTTTAAGTGGGATGAATAGGAAACTAACAATCGGAAAAATAATTTAT
The DNA here is from genome assembly GCA_034686365.1 of Pachymerium ferrugineum. Classification (NCBI taxonomy): domain Eukaryota; kingdom Metazoa; phylum Arthropoda; class Chilopoda; order Geophilomorpha; family Geophilidae; genus Pachymerium; species Pachymerium ferrugineum. The sequence continues at coordinate 69,805 of JAQGAS010000205.1, read as the reverse complement.
TTTTTTGTTTTATAAGTCTATCGACAGTATTTCTGGCGGCCCAGAAAAGAAATCCATTTCCAAAGAGATAAAATACCTTCAGGGTATACGTATTTCTTCACATATCCGAATTAAATGATTTTTAAACATTCAATACATATTTAAATATTATTTTTGTCATATAAAGTCATCCAACGTACTGTTTTTCTATCATACATGTATAAAAGTTTATTCTGTAACTGTATAAATGTCATTAGAATGAATTAAAATTTACTGTGTAAATAAAAAATTAACGTTGAGTGAAAACTTTTTTCACACCTTAATTTAATAACAAGTCGCAGTTGCAGTAATCTAAGAAACACCACAAAACTTTATTCAAAGCACAAACTTGGTTAAAGAAGGCGACACTAATTTGTTAAATTATCGCGCGAAGCTTTTGCCACATGTTTTCAAATATGGTACTGCTCCTAAGGGAGGCTCGCAGTTGTTACATAAAATTAATTCGAATGAGGTTTTCACTTGTAAGACTTTGGCTGGAATAATAACGAATAAACCCACATAATTGCTTAAAATTAAAAGCTAACTTGAGTAAACTAGGGATCAAGGCCATTCTCAACTTAAGTGTGAAATTAAAAACACCCAGAAAATTACTCAAAACTTCTAGACAAAAACAAAGACCCTGTTTAGTTCTGTTATAATATTCAGAAGACTACTAGGTTAAATGTAGAGTCGCATAAATATTTAATACGGTTTAAAGCTGCGTTGAAGCTGTAATCTCCTATCAGGTAATTTACAGCGTTAAATCTTGAGGAAATCTTCAATCTTTATAATAAATTGATCAAGCAGAAACTCATCAATATGAAAGCTAATTCAGTGTCTGATGTAAAGCGAAGCTTAAAAGCAGGTCATGGAGATGTTCCTTTCACCATCGAACACAAATCAATTTATTATGATTTAGCTCTAGTGAAGACTAAGCGTTTCAACGAAGTTTGAAGTGTTTACTGTGCCAGCTCAGATGTTTTCGATGCAGAAATAAACAAAAAACTTCGAATCGTTAAGTATTTGTTTATCTCTAGGGAGAGCGATGTAATAAAAAAATCTAATAAAACCTTTGTTTTCATGTCATTTTTCAAGACGTTTATTAAATTAAAAAGTAACAAACAAAAGAACATTTGTCAAATTAATATCATCGTGTGTGTCTCTGTGTTATTACTTTTTAATACGGTACCCTTCAACTTTCCATGTTCTCAATAAATAATAAGTGCACCCAGAAAATCAATGTAAAAACTCCGCCAAGGTAAGCTTCTCTGCAAATCCTACTCATAAGTATTCCATTAAACGAAAATGGAAGATCTTCAAAGATCAATTGTTTTTATCTGAAACTTTCAAATGTGTAATTCAATCCAAGTTGCATAAAATATGGGTGGTTACTACGCAGTTTTTTTGATCCATGGTTTCGCAGCAGACTAACGCCAACCACGAATTTGATCAGTCCTGGCATCTAGCAAAAGAAGTTAAACTCCAACCAACTTTCCATCCATTCCAACATTCTTGCAATTACGTCACTGCCATCTGGCAAATGGCCAAAAAAATGTCATTATCGTGAGCTGCAAGTTTGCGTTCCACAGAGAAAAAAGGTGAAAGTAAGTTGAGAAGCAAAACTTTTTCATCATTCCAAAATCATAAGACTTTAAAAGTGATTGTACAATGTCGCCAGGGAATGTTATCAAAACCACAGAACCTAAGACAATCGCTTCTTTATAAATGATTTTAAAAAATTAACCAAAAGAGAAGGGTGAATTTATAAGAAAAAAAAAAAAAGGATCTGGTTGGGTGGTTAAAATCTGTGAAGCTACAATCATAAAATAGTCATAAAAGGGTAAAAAATGAAGTTAATATTATTTTATGGCCTTTTTCATTGTAAACGGGAAATGAGCTGTGCCTCTATTTTTTTTCTCTTAACCTTAAAAAAACTGTCCAGTTGGCAGTCACCCAAAACATTGCAGCGAGAATTTGAATTGTTCAACAGAGTTGCAAACTCACTTCGGAAGCGGAAGAACGAGAATCATTCCATCTCAACCGTGTAATAACAGTTACATTTCAAAAAAGAGAGTAAATAAAAAAAGGTCTTCCGTCCCTTTCATTTACTGTCCATTTCAATTTTTTTCTTACCGAATACAAAAAAGGAGATAAAAGTTTCAATCAATACTAATCCATTGTGCAAACTATGAAAGTCCCAATTAAATTTGCGCAAATAGAAAACAACTTTTGAAATCTAAGAAAATGTTAGAGAAGCTTAGTGCATTTAAATTAAAATTCCCCCCCCCCCCCCCCAAAAAAAAAGATTTTAATATTTAAATCAAGTGGGAGAGAAAGTTTTAACCAATGGCACAATCCGTCGAATTTATACGAATTTGAATTATTTGAAAAAAAAATTAAAGTAGCGATTATAGAACGGCTGATTTGTGACCATGTTTGTTAAGAAACCAAACTTACCTCAAAGTCTAATTTAATCAAAATTCAAGTCACGCCTCTTTGAGTCCTTGCAAAAGAGTCCTCTAATTAAAAAAATAAAGGAGTAAAGTGCTCATAAAACTCTCGACGCTCTTTTCGCACTCAAATCTCTTTTAATTTCAAAGCCACTTGACTGAATAGAACTTTATGACGAGGTCCACATCTATTAAACCCTCAAATCTAATTAACACAGCCGATTATTCGTAATTTACTTTTAACATGAGGTGAAAAGAATAACAGAGACCAATTGTTTTTATTAACGGAAACGAGAACAAAAAGACTTGGCTGACTGTGAGTTGTTCGGAACAATAGTTAAATGGGCAAAGTTAAGCGAAAAGATTTCAATTTTATTTCTGAAAGGTTTATGAGTTAAGCTCTAAGAAACTCGTATAGATGAAATTAACGCTGTACGACTATATTACGATAGTGTCAAACTGCATAAAACGATGATGGGTCGCTTAGCAACATATCTCTAAAAAAAAATGGGTCGTAAATATTTTCCCCTTTAAAAATTTTAAACACCATTTTGTCAATGCAGCGCAGTCAAAACTAGCATAAAAATATTCTTGAAACAAAAACTAAAAATTGAATTTGGAAGGTGAAATTGAAATTCCACATCTTCAACTTGCAAAATTGATCAAATGACGTTGCTAAAGACATTCTCTAAAATTTCTTAGCTACAATTACAGCCTTGCCTCTCATGATGTTGCATATCTTATCATAGTTTCACCCAAGCTCGCGAGTGCAGAATATTGAAAAATTCTTTATAGCTCATGATTGATGTGTGAAGGTGCAAAGCGAAAAAAAAGGCAGAGCGTGCGAAATCAAAATGCAATCTCCAGAAATTTCATCTCTTCTACTTTATTTGTCGTTCTACTTATCTGCTTCTGAAACGGCAGTTGAAGAGATTATTTCACGTGGACTATATACTCTATATACTCTAATAAATTACCAATTCGGCTTTGATTTCTATTCAACTACGCCACCCATGTACAGATCAATAAACAGTCAATAGTTTCCTTGGTCACTTTCCCATTCTACCGACATACACGTGCCAGCAGAGAGAACACCCTAGATTGCTACGCTATTTCTCGGAATGGAAGTTGGTTACGGCGTTCAACTGCCCCCTGAAGGCAGAAAAATGCTGTCTAGTTTTTGTCAAGCTTCCAGTACCCGACCGAGAATATCATACAATGAAACAGAAAACTTAAAAAAATCTTTCTTTAATAACTTATTTTGTTTTTATTACTAGTTAAAAAAGCAAAATAAAAAAAAACCAAAGGTTGCTTCTGCTATGCGACAAAAAACATGTTTCTAATTTTGAAATTTAATCAAGCAATCTTTTCAAGTTGCATTTCGGAATTGATTAAAAGCGTTACCACGGAAGAATCAAATAAAAAATTTCTGAGGAGAGTACCAAGCATTAATTTACTTAGCTCTGATCTATAAATACATAAATTAAATTTAAACCGGTATCACTATTTCAAACAGATTGATCTGCAGATTATTAGTATCGCGTAGTGTTTACGTTGTTATGTGACAAATCTCGATTTTCAATCAGATATGTGGGTTTAATTGACTAGAGTAATCACGTGGGATTCTCTCAATAAATTTTTATGATATGTTTAGCTTAGACATTTTTCAAAAATTTTGAATCTGCCAGATAAAATTATGTATATAGTAATAAAATTTATTCCAAAACGGAAATTTTTATTTTTAAACTTGTTATTCAAATAAACGATACTTTAGTATTTACAATAACAAATACAATTTTTTTTTGAAAAAAAAAACACCTGATGCCTTAAAGACGGAAAACTATTGATTCACGTAACGTTTAAGCAACTCACTCCAGAAGAAAATGTCACCACCAGTGTAGTCAATAAGCAACTAACCACATCCGTTTCGTGTTCCAAAATAAACTCCCCGTTAACATTGCCACCTACACCTTCATATTACAGCAACCAACGCATAAATTTTCTCATTTAATTTTGAAATGATTTAAGAAAGCCATACAATTCGCTTTACGTCATCAATTCAACTGTGAAACCCAAAGAGTTTTGGCACGAGATCTTTCAGCCTCATTTATATCCTTACAAGAAATAGGCGGATCTTGAACAAATACCCATTAAATTCACTTAAAGCATTTTTTTTTCAATCTTAACTATTGGTTTATTAATGGTATGTACCTAATTTACCGCGTCCTGCTCTTTCAATTTAAGTGTAAATGTTAGATAATATTAACAGAGGAACCTTTTTTTGACAAATAAATTGGAGTAGCAATTTTCAGAAGATTTTCACAAACTTGACTGCTGAGTATGTTACTCATGAATAAAAAAATAATATATTTGTGGGAAACAGATTTACGCACAAGACATTTTCCGAAATCGGAAATAAATATGAAAAACATATTTAGAATAAATAAAATATTAAATCAACTACTCGAAATATTGCAAAATGAGCCTACTAAAGTTTAGATTACTTTTCTTTTCAAACTTTGACCCAAACAGGATAACCAAGATTCTAGAAAAACGATAAGAATTCTTTTTTTAAAAAAAGGAAAAAAACGAAAATCTCTTTTGCTGCCTAACTGAAGAAAAGAAGTGCACATAAGGAGATTTTAAAGAGAAAGTAAACTGCAAGTAAATAGGTGTCTTATTTTTTTAGAAGGAAAAACGGAATACAGAGTAGAGTCTTTAAGTGAAGAATCCATTCAGGTGGCAGACAGTCTCATAGAAATTTAAATCTCTATTTAAAAAAAGTGAGTTCGCAACCTTTGAACAAAAAATCTGGTTTTAACTTAAAAAAAAATACGTCTACCAAAAAGTTTCCTTCTTCTGCAGCTTCAATTTTGAATATTCACACGTGTGCGATGCCGAGAAGTGCAATCTTATTTTCACAGGATTTTTAATATAAAAAAGTTGGTTCAGCTTTAAACATATCTGCTTAAAATACAAAACCGAAATTAAGGACCACGCAATCCATCAAAATACTCTAAAAATTCGATAAAATTGAATCTCCAGGCTCCTTCACAACCGTTTGTACTTCCGCGTTTCTATTAATATTTCTCATCACTCAACTACATCGCCTTTAGGCACAGAATAATTCAAAAATATTTAATTTATTTATTCTATTGTAGTGCTAAGCATTCGTCAAGCTCACGAACCATATATTTTTCATACCCCGCTGTGAGACGGGATCGGATGTTTCTATGCCATAATCAAAATAGCGGCGAGATGCAACGCCTGATGGTAAGAATTTAAATCTGTTAATGCGAGACATTTGTTACGATTAAAGTGGTTTGAAGATGTTAACCTTTTACTAAAAGTGTCATGTATTAAAGACTTGACATTCTTAAAGGCACCCTATTAAATCACAACTAAAATAAAGTTACATAATTCAAATTGAAATGAAACTTTGTTTATTCAGTGGCTAACTTCCGTAATTCTTTATCTGAATGTTATCAAAACGTTTAACAATACCACACCCATAATTCAATTTGAGGAAGCAGTTTAGTAATACATTTCACCAGGTAGAAAGAAAAGAAAATAGAAAGAAAAGAAAATAGTTTAGTGACATAATTAGATTCAGTCTTAACTAGCAAACTTCACCATTTGCCTCCCTTCTTTTTCTTCTTCTTCTGGCTAGCTTGCGGTCTTTGTTGTCTAGGCCCTTGCACTGCCGCATTCGGGGATGGCACAGACGGGGGAGTTGCATTTGAAACACCCCCGCGTGGCGAATTAGCCGTAGAAGAAATTAATTTGCTAGCGTCACTGTAAAACAATTGATCACCCCATTAATACAATATCACTAATAGAGTGCGGTGATGTGAAAAATTAGAGTTGGAATCACACTTACATATCTGCACCCCCAGTTGTTGCCCCTTGCGTGCCTTTTCCTGCAGATGATGAAATAAAAATTATTTATTTGAAATGTTTGCCAACCAACTTCAATTCAACATTTCATCACGTACTAGGTAGACACTGCAGTTGAAGCAGTATTATTACCTAAGCACAAGGGAAATGAGATAGAAACAAGATAAAACTATTTACACGAGTTACCAAAGCTTAACCGAATGAGAAATCAGGTGTCGGTTTATGCAATCGCAGCATCATTACACAACGAAATGAGTGTGCTGATAAATTCAAATTACCTACAAACTGGCTTAAGTTCACTTCATTTTCCTTCTGGAGGGATTCATGTTCATGTAGTTTGACATTAAAGTTCAAACGAAGATTTGATAGTTTTCTGCAAATTCCTTTCTCCTGTCTCGTAAATCTGTTGGGTGTGTAGGCTCAAGGCTCCATCATTGTGACAGAAAATTCTCTCGAGTGAAAACTTTCGATTCTCTTGGTTCTCTGCCTGGCACTCATTGTGAAAAATTAAATTGTCCCACAGGCACAGCCGCATTTCGCGTTAATGCAATAACAGCGACAAGACAAAAGTGCTTACTAGTAATTTTCACTCCAGGCAAAAGTATTGAGGGCAAGATAAAAAAAGGTGGTGACACAAATTAAACAAGAGGAGTGCAAAAGAACCAGAAATTAAATGAGGAGAAGCTTCAACTTCATCACTTTCAAATGTCTTTGGGTTTCTTAAGTTGCAGAGCATGCTAAATCTTGAATAATGCATTTTGTTTGCCCTAGCTGCGGTTAGTTTGAAGCAATTTCTGTAGTCTACTCTTATCCCTACAGGCAATGCAGACCACATGTTGTCAGCAGATAGTTCATAAGGGTTAGCAAATAGAGCAATTATGTCAGTGCAATCTCTGATAGTATCAACAAATTGCCGCGAAAATGCGGCAATAAAATCTGACTCGAATGTCAAAATGGAAATGAAATTCTTTATGGATTGAAAATCTTGATTGGCAAAATCTAGATTGTTTTAATACTAATGAGCGAAGTGCTTGAGTTTAGATGTAATAGCTGTGTTGACTGTTCGTTTTATCTAAGGAGAAGGTGCAATGCCTTCCATTACGAGCAAAATACTGGGCCATCATCTCTAGAACGGGTGGAGCTGATGAGCCGTAAGGAGAAGGATGAAAGGCGAAGAAAACAGCAAGAGAGGGAAAAGATTGCAATAGAAGCATCAACTCAAACTACTCGGTGCAGTGAAATAAAAGACATTTTCATTTTGTTCGATTGAAAGCAGATAAAAGTTGTGCGGGACATTCAGAAAAAAAATTCGGCTTAGGACAAAATATAAAAAAAAAAGAAATTGGAATGTATTATAAAGAGGAGAGTTTTCTACAGGAGATGAAATAAATTTTCAGTTCATAGGAAAAAAAAATGCAATTTCGGACAGTTGAATTACGAGACGTAAGGTCATGTGCGCATTTGGAAAGAATTGAAGCAGTATTTTACTTCATGAACAACAACGTTTCATTTCCAAATCTACTTTCTAGTAGAGTTAGCCATGTACGTTTGACATCCGTGATAAAGTGTTAATGGTTAGTTAGGAAAGAGATTACGATTCCCATCACATTATTTACTGCCAACCAAACTCAATTTTTAAATCTTTACACCAGCAAATGCGACCGCAAAAGTCCGGGCAAAGAGTCATTTTCAACTAAATGTGTTTTCCACTTGCAGACTTAAAATAAAATAAAAAAAAATCGTTCTTACCAACTCCACCGCCTCGTTTATCCTTCCTCTTTTTGTAAGTAGATCTCTCTCTTCTAGGAACCCATCGTTCTGGATCAGGGTCCACGCTTGGATCGTAATTTTTCGGTAGTTTTCCTTTTAGGTTAAGAGAAACATAATTACATAAACCTCAATATTCTAATTATTTTTCTTTTAATTAAAACCCACCTTTCTTCTTTTTTCTCTTTTTCTTAGCAATTACTTCATTATTAACTTTCCCACTGAAAATTAAATTTTTCACAATTAAAAAATTCTCCGATGAAATCGAATTATAATTTTTTTTTAAAAGCAATATAAGAATAAATGAAGTTCCAAGTAATGAAATGACGTTGATTCCAAGCTTAAGCATAAATTAGGAGTGCACAACACAATTAAGGAAAATGCATTAAACATTGCTTCCCATTTAATCCATATATCATTTTTTATAGTTGAAGGAAAGTATTCCTACATGATTAAACTAATTTAAACTTATAATGGATGAGGTTGTACACGTTAAAGTCATTCTTGTGGCAGGAATAAACAAGTTCGCGTCAAAATCAATACCGTAAATCCAGTAACGCAGCAATGACCAATCACCCTTAAAAAATTATTACCACGGTGATTTATTATAGAGCAAATTTTCCTTGGCAGAGTACTAAACATTGACGCTTTCTGTTAATTTATTCAAACACTAATCGATCAACCGAAAGGAACTTCAAATTCCATATAATGCAGTTTAATTCTATTAGGAATGCGCAATTGGAAATTGAGTTTCCAATAGCATTTTATAGTATTCTTTATTTTTGTCATGTCGACTTCCTTTTTCCTAATTACACAATTCCATCTTACTAAAGCTATTTCTAACGCAACGCATGTAAACAGATCAGATTTATTCCATTGAGATTTACCTCTTTCCGCTGGCAGGCGATGGTTCTGTTTTCCCCACTTTTTTCACGTATTTAGCCCCTAAAATCCAGCTGCTTGTTTCCAAACTGTCAACATCAATACTTTGCGACATCTCGTTGACAGGTGGTAACTCTTTGCTGATGCTAAAATACAAATGCTGTTAAGAAAAAGAATTGACAAGTTGTTTCTTATTTGCCTGTCATCGCCAAAAAATGTAAATAGTAAAAACAATTTTTACTTCACATTTTTTTTCCTTTCTTTCTTTTTTTATTTTTTTAAAGGATACTCTTGCGCCTTCTGAGGATTTATTTGGGAATAGGCGGTGATCAACTGTGCTAAAGTTTTCATATCTTTCGGTCTAACTCTACAATTACAATTGACGTAAATTTACGTTATTATTTAAACAATTTCTCATGGGTCATTCACCTCCGTAATTCTTCCAAATACTGAACCGCCATTGCAATTTGATTATTTCTTAAATGAAAATTGGCGCATTCATGCCACAATACCATTAACTCGCGGGCTTTTGGCTGAAAAAAAAGTTGAGCTTTTAGTTAGATTGGTACAGTTTTTCGTACAACCAAATCTTTTTTTTTTTGTAGTAGCAATGCCATAAATCATAATGCAGTAATTTACTTACACACTGCAGAAATAAAAACTTATATTACAGAATTAAATTTAAAAAAAATTTACCGAATTTTTTTTGTACCAAGTTACAGCATCATTTAATACTTGAGAAGCTGATTCTTTATCTTCCATTGACATGTACAATGTCACCAATGCCGAGACCTAAATGTCAAACGGATATAGTCACAACATAAAGAATAGTATGATGCAGCAGAAACTAACCAATCCTGGTCTGTAGCAAAGGTCCTTTTGCGAACGTAAAACTTCACAAGCCTGATTAACGTGTCCTTGGGACAACAGCAACTGCGCTTGGGTAAGTCTAATATTCAATAAACTCTCAGGATTTTCTTCTGAAAATTCTTCTAAAGCATCAATTGCTTTATTGATTTGTTTTTCTCTGCAATATAGGCTAGCTAATAATAAAACCACATCAGGGCAGTCTGGATATTTCGCTTGCAGCTTTTTAATTTGATTTCTACACTGGTCCAACTACAAACAAAATATAGTTCCATTATATAAGATTCGTGAAATATCGAAGAGTAACCAAAACGGACCTGATTAGTATGAAGGAGCAGTAGGCACGCATTGATTGCAATCTGCCTTTGTTGGTGGCTTGTTAATTTATATTCCATTCCTTCCATTGTTGCCGATTTAATTCTTTTCTTAGAATCGAAGACATTTTGATCTTTATTGATGGATACAATATTGTTGGAAGCAACTGCTACAAGGCCACTATCTGATGGTCTTAAAAATTAAACATTAGTCTTTGCTTTACAAGTGCCTGAATTTGATGTCTTACTTTTGCTTCACTACCGTGTTGTACAGCTTAAGAGCTTGTTCATTATTATTCTGCAATTGGTTAACATATCCTAATTGCACTCTGCAGAAGAGGAATATAATAAAACCAAAAACTATACACATAACAATAATTTCGTTACCTAATTATTGCTAATTCGCTTTCAATTTCTTCTTCAGTTGCATCATCTTCTTCTAGAGTTTTCCGACATAACTCTGATTTACGACAGAGAGTGCAATTTAACCACGGCAAATTTTTAATAAATTTATAACTACCTTCAGCTCTTCTTAACCTTTCAGTAGCTTCTTTTAATCTTCCTTGAATTATTAAAGCACAGGCGGAATTGTAACATAGTTCGTACATATGGTCTCTGATTTGCGGAATGTCCTTGGACTAGAAATGTCATTTTGTTAATCCTGAGATATAGTATCCACTTTAAACTATGTTATTAAAGTAGTTTTCGTGTTTAAAATATTTCAAACTTTTCTTTAGAAATATATTTATGATCAAAGAGATGATAGCAATGCTCTGAGCATAAATTTTGACCAGAATAAACTTACTATGGTACAATTCCTTGTTAACAACTGCAATGCTGTTTAAGAGTTTGAAAGTATTTTAAAAATTTGCAATTCTTATTCACCACTGCCTTGGCAACGTTTTGTTCTGTTTAATACGAACCTTTTTGCCTGATGCATGTAAATTGCTTATAACTGCAGCTAAATTTGTCTCTCTTTCGTCTTCGTAGTCATCCTAAGCAGGTATTCAAGTGTTTAACAATAGGGTTTTAATGATTTGGTAGTGGGTATTTTACTTGAGAATTTTTAATTAAATCTTTGTACGCTTCAAAGCAATCTTCATATTTTTCTAAGCGGTATAACTATTTAAAATAAACATCATTTAGTTAATTTATTTTTCACAGTTTTTTTTGTACGATTTAAAACTTACAACTTGGGCTTTTAATTCTTTAATTTTAGGTGATGGATTCTGAGCCGTTTGTAGGAGTTTAAGCGCCTCTTTCACTTTATTTAAGCGGTATAAGCAATAAGCCTTTTCGAAGATTAATTCACTAAAAATAAAATTAAGAAGTTGGCCTTGATCTTATTTCAAATAGGTTTTAAAAAAATTTAAACCTTGTGCAAATTGATCTGCTAAAAACGTTTACGTACTTTGCAAGCTTCGGATTTTTGTCAATTGCGTTTATTCCTTCTTGAAACTGCGATAACTGTATCAAGCAAACAATTTTTGCTTGAAAAGCCTTTACATCGTCAGGGATTTCATGAAGAACTGCAATTAAAAATTGCCATACGTGAAACTATCGACTTCACTTGGTTATATTCAAATATTTATATGTAGTTTATACTGGAAAATTTTCTAACGTAATTCAAAATCATAAGCATACTTACTTTTATTGGTAATTTTTAGAGCTTTTTCCCATTCTCCGTTCTGCCCTAAACGAGCTAAATCAACGAACAAAGTACTAGTCGTCGTGGACGCGGCCATTTTTATGCTACTTCCTCTATCTGCCAAAAGTCGTCGATAGGCATCAGCCACGTGGATAAGGACCCTGCTCCACTTTAGTATACAGTGACCTTTGAAATTTCGTATAAGTCATTAAGACAATACAAAATTCAAAACTAGTTAATTTATTATTTAATGTGTGATAAATACAAAATTGAAATTTAGTTGGTTTAATAAGCAAATTAAATCAATAAAAAAAATTATATATTCTTTTTTCAAAGTCTTTGCATATGACTGGAAATTTGACTACACTTTAAAAAATCTTAAACTGCGACTTCCTGACATCAAAACAAGTTGGCGATACAATTAGCACTTCTTATTTACAACACATTTGCTATGCTTTCTATAAGAAAATCGCATGAATTTGGCGATTCGTAAGACGTTTCCTACATTTTGGACAGCAACGGTTTTTTTGGATAGATTCGTAGATGCAGTCACTACAAAAAATGTGGCCGCACGTTGTCGACATCAATTGTCGATTACTTTGGGTTATCTAATTAAATAAAAAGATTTAATTAGAATAAATAAAAACCCATTATAATATAAAATTTATACCTCCTGGTCCGAATCAAAACAAATGGGACAAGAAATTACTCGAATATTTTCAGTTGATTCAATAGATTGACACTGTTGTCTGGAAATACAATTGTTTCAATACATGATAAATTTCAACCAGATATTTCGTACCCCGACAACTGCCCAAAATCAACTTCTGGCAAATCGTCCTCCGAATCTGATTTGTGGCAACAACACTGGTGGGAATGACAATTTGAACAATCATCCACTATACAGACGTTTAAGGGCCGAGTGGCCGAGGAGGATGTTGTAACCGACGTATCTGTTCGTCTACGCCGACGATTAGATGGACCAACACAAAATGACTGCCGATAGTTAAAAGTCTAACAACATTAAATGATAACCAAATTAAACTTTCAATTTAAAAAAAAAAAATTATTACTACTGGCGGAGTTTCATTCATGCTTGTTGTGAGATCCACTATAATATGATCGTCAACATCACATGTTAAATCAATACAATTGGAATCATCAATTACTGCAACTGATATTAATAATTTCTTTAAAAATTGTAAAATTAACGTTTTATTGTTCATTTTACTATTTTCGGCATTTCTGTTAGTGCGCCTTGTAGATAATGGGTTTCTTCTAACTGAGGAAGCAACTTCTTCTTCATACAATACTAAAGAAAATAAATCTTCAGACAAAAAACATAATGATTTATTTTAAGAATTGAAATTAATTAGTGGTCATACCCGATTCAACGGATCTATTACTACGTCTTGAAGATGTTGCATTAGTTGAGGATGTTTCTACTGTAGTTGTACCACGCCTTCGTTTTAATGTTCTCTGAAAATAATAATGCTAAATGCTAAATTACCGTCATACGTTAATGTAATGTCAGGGAGGTGTCCACGTATATTAAAAAACAGAGGCGCTATTTTGATATCAACTCAGTGCTTTTACTTTCCCACAAATTAAAAAAGTAAATTTATTAAAAACCAGGCATGTTTCCATAGAACTTGCTTATTTTCAAACGTTTAATTAGGCTTAAAATAGGTTGCAATGTAAAGAAATTCGAACACAAAGGCAAAATTATCAACTCTATCGTTTTTACCATTTTTTATATTAAGGAAACTTACAGTAGTCGTGGTCGACATAGCAGCTACCTAAATGTAAGTTTTTAGTGGGTAATGGTTGATAAATAACCAGTATCTTTTAAGTGGAATTCTGCTAACTTCTACGAGACAAAAATGTACAGAAACAGAAACAGCTAGACTAACACTAGCAGTTTAAGAATCACACTGACACTGACTCGAGCTGTTTATGATATGACGTCATAAAATTTCCATAACGACACACGAATGTAACAATTTCCTACTCAACAAATACGTTAAGAGACATCTAGCGGTAAATATATTAAACTATAACAAGAACCTGGTTGCAAACACTTTGTAAAATCTAATCTTATAATAGTAAAAGTTCAAAATTTAGCCGTGAATAAATCAGGAAAACGTTATATGGCCATACGTATCGGCCTCTATGAAATATGGAATGTTACCAAACAAAAAAATATTTGCAGACGTAAAAGACCACAATATTAAATAATATAAAACAAAGCCTTTGAAAGAAATGAAGAAAACTCTACCCTGCCCGCCCAAAAAAATTTATATAAAATTTATTTTTGCAAATATAATGAACTGATTAAAACTCCACACCAGTTGGCGGTTTGATCTATTTTAAAAAATGGCGTTGCAGCACGTAGGGCGGCTATCAACTTGCTTGCAATTTTTCACTACACCTAATATTTCTCCTGTCTTACTCAATGTTTACCGTTCACAGCTATTGACAACGATTTCAAGTCGGGGTATATCAAATTCTCAAGTTAAAAAAATCCAAATATGGAAAAAAATCGGATTGTTTGGTGTAACTAGTGGGGCGATGTGCACTGCACTCTGGTTTAGTTGTCAAATGAAAGACAAATTTTTTTTCGACTTGTCAGCCTTTAGTGTAAAAGCAGCCAAACCTTTGGACGATGCTGTTATATTTGAAGACCACTCAGCTGATATTCCTTTAAAACCATCTCAAAAATTCAATTTCATCGCAGATATTGTAGAAAAAACAGCACCATCGGTTGTTTACTTAGAAATTATGGGCAGGTGAAATGACTAAATAAAGTTAAAGAATACTTCAAACAAATTTTTCTCCTATTAGGCATCCCTTTACTGGACTCGTAATTCCCGTATCAAATGGATCAGGTTTCATTGTAGGAGAAGATGGATTAATTTTGACCAACGCCCATGTAGTAGCAAATAGAAATACAGTAATCGTTAAATTATACGACGGACGAGTGTTTAATGGTGTTGTTGAAGATGTTGATGCTGTTTCTGATTTGGCAACTGTTAGGATCCAATGTGTGAGTAAAATAAAAATACTTTAACTTGAGTTAGACTATATACTGTTTGAATTTTAGAAAAGGCTACCGGTATTAAGCTTGGGTTCATCTGCAAAATTAAGGCCGGGCGAATGGGTGGTAGCTATGGGAAGCCCCTTATCACTTAGTAATACCATAACATCCGGTGTCATTAGCACCGTGCACAGAGAAAGTAAAGAGTTAGGCCTTCGACACAAAAACATGGAGTATATTCAAACTGATGCATCAATTAATGTACGTAAAGTTACTTTGGAATAATTATTAAAGTCTTTTTTATAAAACTAAAATCCTAGGTCGGAAACTCGGGCGGACCTTTGGTTAATTTGGTAGGTAAACTAGATAATCGTTTTTTCGTCATCACTTAATTACTTTCATTTATTTTTCAAGGATGGAGAGGCAATTGGAATCAATACAATGAAAGTGACTGAGGGAATTTCGTTTGCTATTCCTGCTGATTACGCTCGAGAATTTTTAAAGCAAAATGAAGAAAACAAAAAAGGTAAGTTGAAATTTTTGGTAAGATCTGTTCATTGATTTGATGCTGTGTAGCAACTTGGAGTTGGTTTGGGAAAAGTTCTGCTCAACCTACTACACCAAAAAGACGTTATATTGGGATTACAATGTTAGCTCTTTCTCCTACATTAATACTTGAACTTCAGCAAAGACAAACTGAATTTTCTGAAGAAATAGCTCATGGAGTTTTAGTGTGGAAAATTGTCGTGGGATCACCGGCTTATAAGTAAATCATAGCAATAAATTTACTGAGATAAAGCGTATTATATTTTGATATTAATTCGTCTCCTAGGGGAGGCTTGCAACCTGGAGATGTAATAACCCATATAAATGGAACGCCAATAATGTCGGCTGGAGACGTAAATAAAGTTTTGGAAAGTAAACATGATTTAAATATGAGTGTTATCCGAAGACGTAATCGTATTACATTAACTGTTGTGCCAGAGTAATTGAAATAATGAATGTGAGGGCTTTTGAAATTGAGTGTTTGAGTACTTAAACGTTTTTTATAACCACAGTTTACACAGCCCTATTTTGTGTATTTATTAAGATTCTATAAAAGACAATAAAGTGTGACAAGATTGCATTACGATTTCAGTGTAATTGTTATTGAATACATTGCAATCTGTAAATGATGGGTTTTGCTTTTTAAATCCAAACCTGATCTGTTGATTTTAAAGTAATTCTGAAAGATTATAATTTTCCTAATACAAATATGAACCGAAAGCCTTTTAGCAGTCTTTCAATTTACCCAATAACTGCTATTTGTAAAAATTTGACCACAGTGTTTTTTACAATTTCTCAACTAGTTTGTAAAAAATATTTTAAAAATGTACCACTAGATGGCAGCTTGTCCCAGTAGTTCACCACCTATTCAATTTAGGTGGCTAGAATAAATTTTGTTAAAGCTAGGACCCAATATAATATCTTATGTTGGGTCCTAGGTTAAAGTATAATCACAAATTTTGTTGTCGCTTGAACATTGTATACACACTTTTTGGAAATGTAATATAAATTTAAAGTAATGGGGTGATAGTATAAAGAGACAGCTTTAAATCTCTGTGGTTTAAAAGTTATAAAATTTCTATTTAATTTCACAAGTTATAAAATCTCAAAAATTTTAATATAAAACTTACAAAACAGTTTGGGAAGTGTCGTCAATTTTTTTTAAGCTGCTCCGCCTGTCAAAAGAATTGAATTGCTTTTAAAAGAGGTAAAATACAAGCCAGAAAAGGATGAAGGAGTTTTACTCTTGGAACCAACTTAAGTCCACGACGCAAGAACTTTCTTAAGCCAAAAACATGACATTAAGGAACTTTTTTACGAAAGCAAGATGTTAAAAATTTATGAAAAAAAGAGAAAACAAGCGTAGCGAGAATATGTTTTTCACCTCAGCAAATGCGCTGTGTTCGAGATCCTACGATCTATTTTCGGCTGTTTTCTGCAATTTTTGTAACTTCTCTCTATTGCCATTCACAGATCTCTCTTTCTTCTTTATTGATTGAAAACAAAATTTAAAGAAACTTGCATGTTTATATATCTCCAATCCTTCACTACTTACTGATCAGATATTAAAGTATTTAGCAAATTATTCTATATTAATGAGGTTGATACAATCGCAGTAAAATTAAAATAAAGTTCTCAAGTAAGTAGCTTTGTAATAATCATTTTACTTGATTAAATTCAGAAGACTACTCTTCAAAAACAAGTTTGAGTGAGTAGTGGTTTGCTGTTGATTAGACAAACAACCCATTTATATGATTTCCCAACGGAATAGACAAATGTGGGTTACCATATAAAATGGCTATTAATTGTAGTGTGATTAATAAGAACATTTGCATCGTGCATAAAAGGTTAATGGTGAAAATTTTAGCAGTAAGTAATTAAAAATTCACTGAAATGTGTTAAAATGAGATATTTATCTAAACAAATCCAAGTAACCAGGCTTAGGTAACTGGAACTGCCTTGCTATAATTATTCTGCAAAAAAATTTTTACAGGAATTAAAACTTATGGTTTTAGCATGATTAATAAAGAAATCTTTGTGAGTCCCCAGTTTTAATTTTCATTGCTATTATATTGAACCAAAAGATAAAATGAGATCATATATTACTATAGACAGGCATAGAAAAAAGTTTGGTAAAAGCTACTATGGTAAAGTCCATATTAATAAATGGCTTCTTTCTGCGGAGGTAAAATCCCTTTTTTATCAATTTATTAAGCTATAAATTCGATTTTTTCATAGTGCAAGCTTTTACTTAAAATTACATTTTGCAGTTGAATTCTCAACATCATGACTGTTCAGCTGTACTCTTCTTCTCTTCTACATGTTGAGAAGAACCTTTGCATAAGGTGCGCTTAACACCATATTGTTCACACCTGGAAATAGTCAATATAAGAAGTCAAATTTTCTGTTTAATTAAGTTATGCAGCAGCAGTATTGTTATTAACATGTAATAGTAATATTTCACCTTGTAAGCCTTCCCTCATTACATGGTCAATAATCAATTTACTATATTTTTGAGCGGTTTGATAGCTCTTACAGGTCCTTTACAATTTATAAACCCACAACAAACTCTAGTTCTAAAAATAGTCAATATAGTTCAGCTTACATCCAGATTTAGATTTGCAGTTTGCAGTTGCTTCCATCTGTTCAAGACGTGCTTTTGTGCCTCCAAGTTTTTAAAGCAACGTTGCTTCTAAAAAAAAAATTCATCAAACTGAAATTTTCATTACTTCATACGCACACTGCAACACGGCATTAATTTGATCTAGCCTCAGTTTCACTTTAAGCTTTTCTTCATCCTCATCCGCTTAAGCTGCCAAAACGTCATTTCGAATGCCGTGAAATTTACCTCCCAGCTCATACAGAAATAGACCTCGTAGTTTATTTAAGTTTTCATTTCTAGATTCCAACTGAATTTCAAATTAGGAATAAACTAGTGTATGTGAGAATAGGGTCAGAGTTTCTTAACTTTATAATAACAATTTTTGGCTGTCTTCTTGTTTTGAGAGACTTTTACTATTATTTCTTAAAACTGCTAAGTGTCTTATTAGTTAACTTTGTATTAGTAGTGTAGGTGATGTTTACTTACACAGTTATCATTAATTTTAAAGTTATCATTAATCTTCAAAGCAATCATCGTCGTTAAAAACATAGACCTTTCGGCATACAACATCCCATGTATACCCAAATTCATTGTCTTTTCAAGTGGATGAAGCAAAGGATTATTTGTGATATGAGTCTTTCTAGCTTTGCTCATAATCCTACAATAACGTGAAGAATTAAGCAATCAACAGTTAAATCTCTACCAATGTATTTACAGAATTGACAAGAATTACTCAGCCAAAGCTGGATAATTAATTCCCATCTTACCAAGTTCAGACAGCAAAAGATTCAATCGATTTCCTTCTAGAAGCAAGGGGGTCAAATTGCAGTATGTTCACATGTTCCAAAGCAAACATTCCAGCTGATTGTGTCGTAGATTGAGCCAAAAACGTGCAGGTAAACTTGGGCAGAAAGTTTCAAGAAGGTTGCTTAGTAGGTTGTTGTTGAGATACAAGTTCTGCAATATAAAAATAACAATTGCAAAAAATATCCCCCACTTCCTATTTTCCTTTTTTAAATTCGGTGGCTGACTTTGAGGTTATTCAGGGAAACGGAAATGGGCAAGAAATCCGGTGTTTGGATGACGGGGATTTAAAAAGAAGACAGTTTGATACCAAGCAGAAATGTATCTAAAGCTTGCAGGCACAGAAGTACAAACAAGCAAAAAGTGAGGGAGGGATGTACAGTTTGTGGTTGGGGTTTTGGAATTTTAAAGATTAATCATTTCAAAGAGTTTTAATAATACAACACAGAACCAGAGTGAAAAATTTCTGACAGTTCCTTTGTAAGAGAAATGTGAATTTTTTCATTTTGGAAAAGAGTGGGTTTGAGAGGAACAAGGAACGCCAACTGAGCACAAACATGATAAGTGGAAGCTGTCAACTGCTCCAGAAAGCTCTTTACCAGCATCCATTCCTCTTTCTTTGAATAAAAGTCTATCTGAATTTTTGAAATTTCCGTTTTGTGAAAAGAAATCTAAATATCAATAAAAAATTAACAAAACAAAATTACATCACTGTTTAAATTTTGATAAAAGTAAAAAAAAATATGAAGATAAAAGTAAAATTGAAGTGGTCTAGATAATTTTCGATTTTTGGCGCAAATTTCCGACTATACAACGTAACTTCATAGACGAAAAGCAGGAGAAAAAATCCAGGACCAATCAGATTTTCAATCTAGGAGAGTAAACCAAACTGGTTCAACAAAAGACGTTTACGCAAAAGGAAAAATTGAATCTGGCTATTCAATTTTTTTTCCTGTACACCAGCTTGCATTTTACAGACCCATGACGAAACCAATTTCAAAATGTTCAATTTGCAGGTTTGTTGGAATGAATACCAAGCGTTTTTTTTATCCTATTTAACAAATCTTTGACAATTTTATTGTCAAAGTTTAATATAGGGGAATAGCAGTTTTGTTCCCTTGCTCTTGCTTCAGATTGACTCATAGAATATCATTTCGCACTGGGAATTTTTAACTTCACCTGCAGGTATTTTAATTGGAACCAAAACCTATGTATATAAATTATACCAATACTATTGAGCTTGCAAGGCTCTAGCAGATATCTACAGATATCACAAGACATGATTCAATCTTCTTAGCCATGTAGGTGGTCTGTGTGGCAAGATCAACGGATGGGGCCAATGATTCTTCTTTGCAGGACTCCTTTCCGGCGAATAAACCACTGGTCATTCCAACGTTTGGCTACATGTTCGTTTTTTGTTGGCCTTTAATGTATCTTTAACAATCGTATCACATCATCTTAAGTCATCATAATCCTACATAAATTTTCTTCTTCAGAATCATACATGACATTCAGACACAGACCTGGGTGAACCACAAATTGTGGTCCACAATATTCTGGGTCTTCAAGACACTCGGAATGTTTGGTATTTTTTTCAAATGGTAATTCGAACTATTCTTCACATCAATTGCCTTGCTGCTCTCTGAACTGCTTGACTTTCTACTATTAGGATCATCTACTTCATTTTCACTGCTTGGTTTGAGAGGTTCCATATTATTCTGTTCAATATTGAGCAAACTCCTGTTCGTGTTCACTCATGTCCAATTAAAGTCAACAGCCATCAGTTTTTATTCTACCATCAAACATGGCCACACACAGCATCGTCAGTCACTATGGAAACATTAATCATTAAAGAATCGATTTGTCACCACCAGCGCATGTAAAATACAGATGTAAAACTAATGTTTGTTCCTTAAGCAACGCATAAATTGTACAGTTTTATTGTTAACCTTTCCTTTTTAAAAGTTCTTAGTAAGGACAATTTGTTGAAGTGCAAAAATGATACAGAATTAAAATAGAGTTAAGGAATTATAAAAATGATAATAAACATTGAGATGAAAGTGGTAAAAGGAACAAACACAAAAGATGAAAAATGCAATGGAGGTCGAAGATCATGTTGCAAAGTTAATTACACACGCATAGTCAACCTTTTTCTTTTAGTTAAGAGCTCGTTAGTGCAAGCAGGCGTTCAGTTTGCGGTTAACTTAGTTTTGAGATTCATGTCTAAATCTCAAGCTAATATTTTAGCGATAACTTAAGTAATAAGTGAAATGGAAACCCTAGTTGTTATTTCCAGTTTAAGGACATTAAAGTACTCGGGCTAATTAAATGACTTCAAAAACCCATAAGAAACTTCATGTACTCTTAAGAGTCACTGTTATAATACTTAAATTTAAAGAATTGCGCACTGTAAAGCGGCGATAAAGTGAATTGCACACGATTGAAAAAGGAAAATTGCCTTTCCCAAATACTCAATACAAATAATGGGTAACATTCAGAACTTTATCTGGTAAAGAAAAAGCTCATAAACATGAAGTCATTTTTATTTGTTCAACTTTAAAGTGAGATTGCAACCCGACAAAATTCCAATTCTTTTACTGAATTGCCTACAGGTCTACTGACTGTAGACAACACTATTTGTTTATTTTGAATTAACATGTTACTTTTTGGGGAAAAAAGTTGTGTTGCTTTTCGGAACTAATTAAATATAGATAAGCCATCGATTTGTGTATAAATGTAGAAAGGTCACAAAATACGGTAACGACCTTCATGGTAGAGATCTCAAAAAACTATTGTAATGGAAATTAAACTGCCACTTTAAAAGAACCCAAAAAAGTGATCTAAACTTCAATACGCAAAACTGTTTTTTACGACATCTTTTTTATTCAAATTTTAATTATATTTCTCCGATCTAAAATAACAATGTTAATTTTTTTGATTAAAATTTCATTACAGTGGGAGACTATAGAACACTGTTTTAATTAAACAAATTAAGTAATGCACTCTAAATCCCGATAAATAATACAACCGCCACACTACCTAGGCACGTGTTGCTAACAAAAAAAATAATATGATAAAAATGCAAATGAGCATCCCATATCAGGAAAAAAAAAACTAATTAAGTTTTGTTTGACATTATTTAATTATTCATTTCCCCGTGCCTAGTAGGTGAACACCTCACGTACACGAGAACATAAGCAGCGAAGTTTATTTACTTTATTGATTCTTTTTGGTGTCAAATGAGTCGATAACGTAAAACGTAATTTCACCTCCCGATGTCGTAGTACAATTGATATAAGCTTTCAATTCATTTTAAGGTAATGTTCAACTTGAGATGCAAGGGAAAAGGAGCTGACTCTTATTAGGTGAATTTGATGTATGCCCTGTGTGACACTTGAAGCAATGTAGGAACCAAGAATCTGTACCGTTGGAACAAGTGAAAGCAAAAGAACAAGTTCTTTGATTTCCACTCATCCAGAAAAATAAATTCCATTAAGTTTTTTTCGACTGAAGCAAACCGTTTTGCCAAATAAGGAACCAGATGTAAACGTCATTCTTTCAAATGTATCACGTTACTTATAATTTTAATTATAAACTATCATCAAAATCTTTTACAACAAGAGTAATAAAAAATTAATTAATTTCCTAATTACAAAGTTTTACAGATTTTCCCCACCATCTAAATGACTTAAATCTTTTAATTTTGTTATTGTCTGATCGACAGAATCTGTCAACTCTAGCTTGCTAATTGATATGCAAAATGTATCACATTTGCATGACAATTTGCAAAGGTTGTATAATGATATTGAAATTTTGGTCGGAGGCTGCTAATCTAAGTCGACAATACACATCCAACGCAATTTGTATTGATCCTTCCCCCAGCTCCTATTTACTGGTTTCTAGCACTTTTCCTTCTTTTTGGCTCTTCAAGGAATGACGTTCGCTTGGGGATTTTTTCCCCTTTATCTTTCACAAGTAATTTACTGTAGAAAAGAGATTTAGACTTTTTTTGGAGGTGCACTTTTACAATTCCACTAAAATTAGATTGAGTTTTCTCACTTTTTTCCTTTTCTTTATTTCTTCCTTGCACTTCCTAGACTATCCATTGGGTTTTTCGGAGAAGGGAAATTTGTATCCTACAAAGTTGTTTAGGTGGTCACACGTGTGATAAATTGACCACTTGAGACCAAAGTTTACAGTTGAGATTTTCACTTTAGATTTGATAACACCATCTAGAGATTTATTGACGTCTCAATATTGAAGATGCCAAATATTTACAATTTTAAAATATATTTAAAATTTTTCATACCAGTAATGAACAAATACAAGAATAGCACGTGACAAAAACATCTTTCAAGGTTATACATCTTTTTTTTTTTTTGTAGAAAAATATTGAATGAAAAATGCGGAGAATAAACATTTGAAATATTCATGAATGTCGTTCAGTACGTCGCATAGTTAAACAAACACAAATCCCTTTGTGAATTCACTGTCACCCTATCAGGACCTGATTTGTCATCATTAACCGAGAAAATTCCGCATCAAGGCGTCTGTAGTTGCTTAGCAACAAATACCTGACTGAAAACCGATCTCCTGTGATGTAAATATTCAATTTCCCTATTTCACACGGGGTCAAAATGAAATGAAAAATACCAACTTGTAACCAATTTCCGCTGCAGATGTCATCTTTTCCACGGAAAAACATTTCGCTTTCGTTCCGACATTTCTATCCAGGAAACGAGTTTTCGTAGCCGACGCCCCACTACTACAACGTTCTCTCCCCTGTTAAGTTGAAGTGGATTCGTCATACTTCCGGGAAACTTGATCGAGCCCCGGCTTGGAGTAGCAGTCACGAGCGCTTCGTTGATGTGTGGTGGAGACATGAGCGAACACGTGCGTTCCTTGTTTCGGTTGTCTTAATCGAGTCGTGTCATTTTGGCACAACTGCTGAAAAGATGATAAACCACTCGCACGTTTAGTACAAACTACAAATATGGTGCCAAGCCTAACCTGGCTTGGTGTGTCCACTTTTCACTCCGTAAACTTGTAACGGCCATGGGTAACCTGTCAGCTAAGAAGTCGATTGTCTATGACAACACCGAGGAAGGTACGGTCATCTCTTATCTGTTTCATATAAAGTTCTAGCTTGTATAGGGAAAGATGTATGTTGCGTTTTCGATAAGGATTTTTTTTTTAATCGTTAAAGTGTTGTTTAATGATTAAATGCAGGTTGCAGCGAAAAAATTAAAAGTTTTATAAGGTAGCGCAAATCGGTTTAAAAATTTGATATCAGTTGTAATTAAGTTTTGATAAACTCTATGCTTTGTATATTATCAAATGTATTTGAAAGCGAAGGTTTAATCTAATCTAATTGCTTTGAATTTGTATTCATCCCTGTTGACATCAAGTATAGTTAAACAAGTTCACTAACATTAATTTAATAAATCGATTTTATGCATATTCAGTTTTTATTGATTAAGCATCTTCACTGATTTACGCGCTATTTGATATCCATTCAGGATTCATTAACTTCTCAAATTCCCTGATCCTTAATCTTGAGTCGGTAAGCTTAATGTCTTGAGAGAATCTTACCTCTGGGGATTTTATAGTAAACACTACAGAAACTCTTTTACGCCCAAAAGCCTGATGCGTAATTGTTGTAATTATTAACTTTACAAGTAGAGTTTTATCTACTTTGTAACTGACAAGTTTTCCCTCTTCAGTTGCTAGTTAATTAGCTATGCTTAAAGCGGCTAATACTTTAAAACAAGATTTAATGAGAATTATAGAGAAGACGTGTTGACATTTTTTTGTGAGTTGCCACGCAACGGGATGTGACCCACAAACTTAAAACTGGGAGCTTCAGCTTTGAAAATTACGAGTTTTACGCACGGGAGAACATTATCATGTTGCCAAATGTAGTTCTTTTCAAAGAAGAGGAAGAACGAAAATGAGAAACGAGTCGCCCTCCAAGACATTCTGTATTTTATAGCTTTTCACACCTTTCTAGGAACAATTTAACAGTATTCAAGATGACGTTTAATTAAAAATATGTTAGTTTCGTTTAAATGAAGGTGAAATGCTATTTCGGCTTTACTTTCACATATATTTTATTCAGAAACTTGGTTTTATAAGACAATAATCTCATTTGAACCTGGAATAAATCACCATGCCAAGCAAGAGCCGTAAAACAAAGAGAAAAAGAAAGGCCATTTAAGAAAATGCCCGCCTTGGGTTGGGCTTGACGGCAAACTCTCCGCCTTAAAAATGTGACACTAGAGATAACCGTCATTTCACTTTAAAATTATTCCAACTCTCAACTACAACTCCTTAAACCCATTATGCTAACAAGGAGACCGCAATGCCTAAGGAATTTGCAAAATTATTCCGCAAGAAATTGATTACTTTAGCCAATTTTTATTGCATTTATGATCGATTTGGCCAACCATTTCTTTCACTTTTTCCTATCAATTTTCCAAAAAAGTATTGGAAATCAATAGCGTAACATACTATATTGAGAAAACCTCATTTATAAGAAATTTTTTTGATATAATAACTCTTTCAAAACCATTAAATAAAACTTCTCCTCCCTCCTTTACTGTCCTCCACTCCTAAACATCTGCTTCCTTCCTGCTTCAAGAAACATACACCTTATTTTGCTCATGTGCCAAAACTCAGTGCTGATCGTTAAATTTAATTTATTCTCCTCTCTATAAACTCATTCATTTTCCTTTGCTCTGTGATGCGTTCACTAACCTTTCTTCATATCAAATCCTGAAATCGTATTCACCGAAAGAAAACGTTCTACCATTAAACAATTCCAACGTAATAGAAAAAGCTCTAGGACATATTAACACATAAATTCCAAGCCAGCCTAAAAATTCATTCCGAACACCTACTCTGAGAATTCGAAATTAAAAATTGAAACTTCGATTGACTAATGAGGCGTGAGAAAGAATTGCTTACTGTAATTCAACTTTAATTAGATCGACACGACTTTTTTTAGGGTCACAGTATGGCCTTAAACAAACTTTTATTGATTACAGGTGAAATTAATTACTACTAAATTGAATTTTAAAGTGTACGATTTCAACGAATTCATCTAAATTTGATGTTTTAGTTTGAAAATTTAAAAAATAAAATCCATGATTTCATGATTTATTCAATCCTTCCTTTCTTCAAGTGCAATTATATTTGTAAACACACACAACCATAAAATAACTCTCATGAATTATGGAATTTATGTGCATTTAAAATATTGTTTGTTTAACTGAATACCTTTTTCCTTGCTCAGATTACTGATGAAAAGGAGATGTAAAAGGTTGAGGTTAATCGGAAGCTATAAACACATCTCTGGAATTTAGTTATGTATAATTTTAGTGCGTGGGATAAAGTTAATGTTTATTACAAATTGCATTTTCTCATGCGACCCCCTATTGGCTGTTGGATCGATTTTTTTACACCTGTATGCGATAATAATAGGTTGCGTATACCTAGGGGATTGTGGGGAAAAAAGGTGATAGATGCCTCTCGTTTTTTTTCGAGTTAGTGAAGACGGCTAGAGGGTATGTCAATAGGGGAGCCCAAGTTGTCAAGAAAAGACTGCATACATAACAGTAAATTACTAAACTTTACTTAGTAGTTTACAATATGACAATGAAATTTGAATAATATTAATTCACTTTTTTCTTCTAGTAAATTTCGATCATTTTCAAATCCTACGTGCAATTGGTAAAGGCAGCTTTGGAAAGGTAAGTCGCACATTTTCATCTTCAGACATCTAATCAATATTTAAACTATATTTAAATTATTTCCTATCTTAATTATTTTTCCACTTTAAGCCCATCGTTAATAACATGCTCTCTTTGCCGGCTTTGCAATGACCTCAATTTAATTAAGAAAGTAATGTAAATTTACAGTTTGGTCTCTGATTTGTTGTTCAATATTGACAATTTTACTAATACTATTGATAAAAATAACTTTGAATAGTATGTCTTCTTTGGGTTATTGACTGACCTATCCAGTGCCCTCTGAGAATTACACACCTGCAAGCACCTGCTCCATTTTCAGTCGCTACTGAAGTAATGTTTTTCTAAAAGCTTTTGTTTTATAACGAAAATCTCAGACATCATTCACTAGCTTGACAGTTTTCCGACGGGAAAAAGGAGATGAAGACAAAAAATAAACAAATTTAAACCAATCTTTCTTTCTTTGCCTACAGTTGATTTTTTTTTTTTTGAAAAAAGATTGGATTTACTTGTACAATAACGATTTTCGTCCTACGTGTAGTTCCTGGAATAGTTCGACTGCTTGCAATTGAAAAACCGTTGGTTACTACCTCGTTTGCGTGCTGTCGTCACAAAAGCCATGCCACTGACATGGGGTATTGAATTCCATATTAGCAATTCCCGTGCACACCTCGTAACCAGGGTAACTGTCCCCACCCTATCATTGAGAGCATTGAGCTCATCAATCCGATCCCTTGTTGAATAGGTTGCCTATCAATTTTGCCAACTTAGCCAACAAAGAAAGTGATAACTATTCCACTTGGGATTGATAAAAAAAAGTTAAGTGATAAAAATTCAATTTCCAAGTTTTATTTTGAAACTATTATTAACTTCTTTGTCGGTGTTGAGTTTACTCAGTCACTTTTTTTTTTTTATTATAAGTGCCACTTACCTTATGATTATCATAACAAAACGAACGAGTTATTTTATAGTACAAGCTCATGCGAACATTTAGTTAAAGGGATGGTTTTCTACCTGCAAATGGACACAGTTGCAAGTCGATTTCCTCCACTAAACGTCTTGAGGTATATAATAATAATAATAATAATAATATACTACACCACGTAAGAACAAGCAATTGCGAAAATTTAAAACTGCTGAAGGAACTGGTTGTTATCTTTTTATAAACAGACATTGCACGTACATACTGGCACAAAAGAAAAGCACTATGCGATCATCTATTTTAGATGTGCATCTATCTGTGTTTACACATCGGTTTGCACACAGTACAAAATAATTCATATCTTATCTCCCGTTTTTTAAATTTTATATTTACCCACGCATAAAAATCTACCACTTAAAGGTGGACAAAGTAACTTTACTTAGTCATTTTGTAAAAACCTGGAGTTGAGAGACTGATTACAAAGTGACACAGTGTTTAGAACAGTTGGGCGTGAGTGATTGCGCAGTCAAGGGTGACAAGGAAATTTTTTATTTTAGAAACAGCACCTTCTATTAAGTAAAGTTATAGGATGGGATTGATATTGACTCCCATTTTTTGAGTTATTCTCTACTTTTGTAAAATAGTAATTAAAGCAAAGAACATAACAGGTACATCTTTAGGAGGTAAACCCTCAAAGAACTTACTAAAGAGTAATTCAATGTTTTCAAGGAACTATTACACTTCAGCAATGAAATCCTTTATTCCTAATTAAAATTAGCAGAATTTCAAAAGTAGAGTAAAAACAGGTCTATTAATATAATTTTACACTGATGTAATGTTATTTGAGTAAAAGTCAATGGGTGTTATTAATGTCAAAAAACGTTGAGAGGAACCATTTTTAAGGGATAAAATTCGTTTCAATAATGAAATGTTATGTCAAATGACAAGATTTAAGCAGGGTCATAATTATTAATTGAGTTTCATGCGTTAAAATTTTATAATGTGAAACATAAAAAAAAATGTTGCCCCAATTCACTGTATATGAAGTTCTTTTTTTCCTGAAACAATTCAACACATCTTGTTATTGAAAAAATTGTGAGGGGTTAATGATGTGTAAGAGATGATTTACTAGATTTAAGATAACGAGCGCTTTAGGGAATTCATCTGGTCCCATCAGACGTTAACAAACTGCAGAAAAAATACTTAATCTCTTAATTGATCACAACGGTATACAATACACTTTGATAGATGAACCTTGCCTTTCTTGACCAAGCATCTTTCTGCAATTTCAATCACCAGGTGCGTCTTTCCTCTTCCCTCACTCTCTTCGCCAATCATCAGAGAATTTTCTAAGACTTTTTTTTCCTTCCTCCAGTCGAGTAAAGGGAATTCACTCGTTTATTATTTGTCGTTGGAAGATTGAGACATTGAGAGAGAATGGTTTTCAATCTTATACTAATAGAACAAACTGGATTTATTAAAGTAATAAAGATAGTTCCTTTAAAAACTACTTTATAGCAGGAAATCATTTTCTTCTCATGTGCACTTTAATATGCATAATAAGTCATGAGCGTCTGCATATTAAATGCCCGCCTTTTTTTTTTCTTGTAATTAAGTGTATGTTTTTATAATTGCAAACTTTCCCATTAGAGAGTGGGCACTTAGGTCTTTTGTCATTTTTACCTGCATTTTTCCTGATGGTTTCGGTCGGCCAAAGACAAAAGACGTCATCAAATTACATTCAGAAAGTCGGCAGTTTTACTGATTGGTTGGTTCGGTTAATGAATAGGGGATTTGAGAAAACAAAAAGCAAGGAACACACACAATCACTTTCTCCTAAAATTAGCTCCCCGACGCAAACAAGCTCTTTAAAATGTGAAATTTAGACTTACACATTAAAATTTTAGAGTTTATGATATTTGTAAGACTTGATGAATTGTAATAACTAAAGTTTAAATATCTTGACACGACTAATTTAGTAAATAGAAAGCCGTTCACTTAGTTAGATTGAATTAATTAGTTATAAGGCAGCATAAAATAGAAACGCTAATTACTAATTTAGCACTTTAATTAAAGCGGCAAAACGTACACAGCTTTTAAATCAAAGGTAAACATTTCTAGAAAACTTTCAATTTTCTTGCAACAAAGTTCAATATTACTAGAACCAGAACAAAATTGAAATTGCCAAAAGGCTTTGTGAGATTGAAAATTCTTTTCTCTATCTAAAACTCGGTTTATCAGTGATCAGTTTTCTCCCTGGGGAGCCTGCAAGTTGATGATTGGACACTTGCACAATTGACTACTGTCATCTTCAAGGTGCCCACAATCACAAATCATTTCTAGCTTGGGTTTGAAGTGGGGTATAGGGAAAGGAAGCCTATGGGCTGAGTAGTTATCGTTCAAGCTGAACCCGCTGTTGATGGTAATGATCCTGCTCAAATCTCCAACGGGAACTCGTTTGATGGAAGATAAAACACTTCAACTTTTTCCCTACCCGTATTTCCGCTTGAATTAACCTCGTCTTTACTCCTTGGCTTTAGCAACTTATTTTGAAAAATTTAAAAGTAGACACGATAATCCGGGGGTAAGTTAACGTTCGGTATTACACTAGCAGAAATGTCAATAAAGCGGCACCAATTTGCTGATTGTGTGACTAGATGATATTGAAAACCCAATTCTCCGCCCAAGGCGTTAGCTTTTCAAGTCGAAATCTTTATTTCTCTGACACAATTTCAATGACAGTTTTACATTTTTTAAGCTATAGTTTCAGGTTTAACAATCGAAGAAATGTTTAAAAAATGTAACTTCATCAAAGTTAAACACAATTAGCGACAATTCGATTTAGCTCATCCCTTGAAGCTGTTGCTGATAAATATATAGATCTTGTTATTGTTGTCAAGTTTAATAAGATACCGCTCTACGCGAGCTGTAACATGTCATTTCATTTATCTTATCAAGATGTTAAGAACTACTGGAAAGATCCAAATCTAGAAAATCATCTTAAAACGTAACGAAAACTTTAAAATTGATAAAACAAACATTCAACAACTGGTGCAAGCATTTAATTCCAGATGTTGCTGAGTATTTAATTTTAAAAAAAAAATCTTCCGATGTAAATGAATGGCTTTAGATATTTAAACAAACTGTTTATGCGTAAATATCTTCGGTAATTAAGTTAAGCAGGGTTCCCCAGGGCTGTAGATATTGGTAAATAATAAAACATGAAAGAAAAGGTTACTTCCATTCATTTAACTCAATAAACAATATTGTAAGCGGGGAAAGGCACGTATTAATAAATCTTTATGTTGCCTCCATTCATATCAATCTAATGGCTAGTAAACGCGCTTTTGTCAGAATGTCTATTTCCACAACAACAATTAATCCATCTCTATTGAACGTGCCAGATTACTTACAGACTACAGGTTTATTACTCAAAGGAAGATTAGTTACCGACCCTTTTTTTGTGTTAGGGATTGTGGGTTTCCCAGAAAAAGATATGGGATATTGTTGATTACAATTTTTTGATCGTGTTTCATGTGTCTTTAACTTTATCCATTTAGTTTCACTTCTGTACTTTATAAATACTTTAAATATTTGAAAAAATAACATTATACATACAAATTCACTATAAATTTTCTTGTGCTCAACAAGTTAGTGGCATGATAATGCATTTTTTTACTCTCAAAAAGTGAACTTTTTTAATTTAAAAGCAATTTCAGATATTACAATAATAAAAGTTTTATCTATGCTTATCTATAATTTGTCAGAAAACTGACAAGAGAAGCAACCTCCAAAATTTAAGCTAGAGAAGATTCTGTTTTTCTAACGTCGTTGTGCATGGTTTATGAGTCAGTAGCTGAGCCATTAGACGTTCACTTTCGCCATCTGAAATGGTTTACTCTAATGCAACACGCATTCCAGGTCCCAATCTTGCAATGCCATTTCGAACTCCAGCGAACGCCATTTCAACTATTTCATTTTTAAAAAGCGCCGCAATCAATAAATTTGTAAGGATCACGCTCTCTGCGCCCTTATTGGTTGTTAAATAATTCTTTTAATGATTCTCTAATTATTTCGCGCTACACGCATTTACTTCACGTATGATTTATTACTAAACATTTTCCAAAGGAAGCTTTAGCTAATAATAAATCCGTCACTTTGACTTCCTGTTTCTGCCTCTATGTCCTGTTTAGATCAGTTCACAATAAATATTGCCATTCAAACCAATCGATTTTCTACTGCCTTGACTGCTCTTTTAACAAGTCGTTTCAACGCAGCTACCACTCTTCCATGATTCATTACATTGGGTTAAAAGATCAAGTGTTGCCCTGCTCCCAATAAATGGAACCTTGAAGCTGCTTCACATCAGCATGGTCTAATTCTAAATTCCACATGCCAGAATAAATTTTGGAATTTATAGTGCTGTTATTAACTCTCCATCATTGTCGAAAAAAGGCAGGCTGAAGTCTAAAGGTTGCATTAGTGAGGTCAGAAAGTGAAATAAATTTCAAGTTAAAACTCTAGTAATAATTACTTTTACATGAACCCGAAATTTACACACCCAACACTTAAATTGAGGTTAACACAGAAGCTACAACTCCACAAATGAAGAGAGTTAACTAGCCAGTGTATTTATTATCAAAATAAACACAAAATAAACAATGGGTGTTAAGCAAAAGCACTCAATAGAGCGAATTCATTTCCTTCTGACATCTACAGCTAAAATGGGCAACATAAAACTTCAATTTCTCATAACACATAAAACCAAGTGAAAAAAATAAACTGCTTTTCCTCCAAACATCCAATAATAATTCATTTTTTATTTCTTTTTAATAGGTTTGCATTGTCCAGCGAAAAGACAGCAAAAAGATGTACGCTATGAAATACATGAACAAAACGCAATGTATCGAAAAGGACGCAGTTCGAAATGTACTTAGAGAAATCGAAATTCTCGCTGTATTGAACCACCCCTTTCTGGTGAACCTGTGGTTTTCCTTTCAAGACTCAGAGGATATGTTCATGGTAGTGGACTTATTGCTTGGGGGAGATATTCGTTACCACATACAACAGAGTGGACGTTTCGATGAAGGAAGAGTCAAATTCTATGTGTGCGAATTGGCCTTGGCTTTGGATTACCTTCAAGAGCAACGTGTAATTCATAGGTCAGTTGATTTCCAATGATTGTACAAGTCAATAAATCCCTTTTGCCCCCACCTCCCCTTTGCTCATTCTATAATCAAATATTTAAAGACTTAAAGCTGAACCTTTCTGGTAATAAGTTTGTTAGAAGAAATATCCTGCTAGTTAATTAAAACCTCACAAATTCGTTTTTGTTTAACACACATAAGATGATTAAAATTGATTAAAGGTTCACTGATATAGAAGATATGGCCTAAGTCGCAATTATCTTCGGGTAAGGATGAAAGATGAGATTCTGTCTAAGTTAATCCCGTAAACATATACTTATGTTTGCTTTTGGCACCCTCTGAAATTCTCATTACTGAAATGAGCATTGGGTAAATGTCAAACAACAAGTCTTGAAATCAATTGGAAAAATGATAACGAAGAGATGAGAAAAACTTCCTTTCTGTTGTTTCCTTTAGCCTGTTTGGTTCCCTTTTTTTTCGTTTCCTATTAACCTGCACCAAAAGGTTTTTTTTTCATTTCCACTAAGCAAAAACAAATCAATGAGATTACAAGTAATGAGTATGAGTCCGGTCGAGGTATCCGAAAGATGTTCATGACATTGTGAAGCTTCCAATTTGTTGTGAGTAATTTTGCTGTCTTGCCACATTATTTATAACTGTTACTATGGCAATGGTTCCATCCGCATTTTACCCTTCAATGACGATTTTTTTTAATTTCCTGCTAGTGGTAGCGATTGACTTATAGTAAATTAAACTGTTAAAAATTGTGTATATATTTCTATATAAAAAATTGCTGTATCCATAAGCAATTAATAGGGATGTTTTAGATCAGAATTAAAAAACAACTACTGAGTCAGTTGACTATCCAAATTGTGTAAAATTGTTATTTACACGCAGTTCATAACAGTTTTTTCTCAATAAGATTTAACCTTTTGGAGCAGAGTTTAAGACTTACTTTGAAAAACTAATCGAACGTGCATAAACAAAGATAAGCAAAGCTTTATGCCGCAAAAGCCGATCACATCAGCATTGATCTAGAGTAAGTAAAGTTATCAAATTCCAAGAAACGGATCTTAAAACGAGGTTTTAACGTGAACTTGTAGGATATTGGAGATTCTTTTAGTGAGAGAACCGACCTTTCTTATATATTTTGCGGAAGTTACTATGTTTAGAATGTAAACACCCAAGCTACGTAATAAAAGACCCCTGACGGCATTTTCTGGCTTCCTATTCACTAGTGGGTGACGTAGTTTTATCCTGTTTACATTCTAACCACAGCAGCTTCGCAAGTTTATGTTAAAATAACTAGCCTCGTTCACTTTCCTCTTCTCTTTAACTTTTACATAATACAGAGCTCTGTTTGTGAGTATTGTACGGGCTTTGGTTTTGCGGTGACACCTAAGCATTAGAGTTGCGGGTCGGATTTTGTTTATCCTCTTTTTACCAAAGTTTTGAATTTAAATGACCTGCTAAATAAATTATTTAAGCGTAGGTTCACACGTCATATTTTAGATCACCATTTCTGATTGATTGATCCAAATTAATTAGTAAATTGTACGTCTACTTAATTAACTTTGTAATTAATTTTTCCACGTTATCGCCAGCTTTGTTCCTTTCCATATTGCAATGAAGCGCCCTTAAATACA
The DNA here is from genome assembly GCA_034686365.1 of Pachymerium ferrugineum. Classification (NCBI taxonomy): domain Eukaryota; kingdom Metazoa; phylum Arthropoda; class Chilopoda; order Geophilomorpha; family Geophilidae; genus Pachymerium; species Pachymerium ferrugineum. Next base: position 35,510 of record JAQGAS010000205.1, on the reverse strand, counting down.
TTACGTGAAAAAGAGAATAACTTTATAATGTACAATTATTTCATATACACTTTTACTTATCTTTTTGGTGGAACTAGAAACCTTTTTTTAGCCCGAAAAAAAAGGGATATAGAAACTTTGTCAAACTCTCTCTCTTACCTAATAGACTTTTCTGTTATTAATAAACACTACATTTTTAATCACCTAGAATTGATGGCAAATAAAAGTTAAGCTAAATACTTTATGTCAGCTTGAAAGATAACTTTTTTGGAAGAATAAAGGCAGTTTTTCCGCGTGCATAGTTTATGGGAACCCTTTGACATGAACAATATTACCGTTAAACGCAAGCTTATATGTGAAATGACGCGGCGCGACTGAAGGATATCACGGGCAGTAAATCACAGAACATGTGGAATTATAAAGCACGTGACAAACAACGCAAGTCTTACAAAAGCAATGTGAAATAAATCAGCAAAGCATGACACAAATTGCTGCCATTTTGACAGCAGTTTCAGTTCATCCTTTGACATCTGTGCAAGAATAATGTGTCAAAAATGCACATCCGAATGAGATTGAATGGCACGAAGTCCGTACAATTTTATCAGAAAATAATTTGCATAGAAATTGTATATTTAAAAACAGATTTCAAAAAATGCTCAGTTTGAGCAATGCGTCCTATTCACTTTAATTTATTAACTTTTTACTTGACCTCAATTGTTTATTATGAACCTCACGTACCTTTTTATATTATTTTCTATTTTCAGAGACATAAAGCCTGATAATATTTTGCTAGATGAAAATGGTAAGTGAATTTTATTCCATATCTCAATTGCTTTCGCGTTTTCTTGTAAAGCAAAACTTTAACGTCGCTGCTTTTAGTTGATTAAATTCACTTGTGATAGGTTTTTAGCTTTTATTGCACGTTGCTTGGAAACATGCAGTAATGAAACGTTGATGACGTTTATAGTTTACTTGATAATTGACCTTCACATCATTAAATATTGACTTTCATTAATTTAAAACATTGCACGAGATAAATTTCTTATTTTGAAAATACTTAAAAGTTTAAAATTTAATTACAAGTTTTTATCTCTTCTCCAAATTGATTTTTTTATTCTGAAAATATAAGTTGAGCTTTGTGAATATAAATTTTGCATTTCTTCAATCTTGAATGATAATTATTATGCAGCTAAAACTTCCGGAACACAACAGTACATCTATTACTTACACATTTATTTTTCAACATAATTCTTTACAGTTAATGCAATTTTATAAAATAAAAAATCGAATAGAAATTTTTTTTCCTCCATCAAGGTCATGTTCATATCACCGACTTCAATATAGCTACCGTTCTTCATGACAAACAGCTAGCAACGTCAATGACAGGCACTAAACCTTACATGGGTAACTTCATTTATATTATTATATTAAAGTAAATACATTACAAATAATTTAACATTTTGCTTTTAGCTCCTGAGTTGTTTGATTGTGCAATTGATGAGTGCCCCGGTTATTCCTATGCTGTAGACTGGTGGTCGTTGGGTATTTGTGCCTACGAAATGTTGCGTTGTAAGGTAGTTAATTTTCCTCTATAAATACAAATTGCTCTTTAACTTCAGGTTTTATAAAAAAAAGTCAGGTGGGGACACAAGGGCTACTCTAGTATCAATTTTCACTCAAGAGTGCAATTCTATAGCATCCGACATTTCTCTGTCCGTTTCTTGACTTTACCTTTTTTTCCCAGAGACCATTTGACATCCACTCAGGCACTTCCATTATGGAGGTTCGTCAGATGTTTGCTCTCTACAACGTTCATTTCTCCGCTTCACTTTCACCAGGCATGAAAGATCTTTTAAAAAAGGTAAGCAATATACTTACACTTAAAGAACTATTTTGAAATATATTAAAACCGCCCATCAATATGGAATACAATTAGATGAGCTGCTTGACTGAGCTTGTTGAATTCATGCCAAGTGAATATTCAACTGCCATCCTGACATAAGCACCCTAAATTGAATCTCAAAAAGGATTGAGGCTTCTTTGAAGGCATTTATTGGTAGCAAATAGATAAAAACAAAAAGAAAAAAAACATTAATAATAAAAAGTTAGAGAGGAAGTATTGCAACTATCTATCATGTTTTATTCCAGCAAAGAAAATAATTCTTAAAGGCGTCACGAATTTTATATATTGCGCCTATTTTTCTTTCTGTACGTGTTTCTTAGAAGTATTCATCTGAGACTTTCATTAGTATTCATTCACATGGTCAGCTGAGAATAAGTGTTAGTTCCAGTCATAAATCTTCCATGTCACTAGCACTCGGGAACTAAGTGTAATAAACCTGAATCTATCTTTTCTTAGAAGATAGAAATTCTTAAACCGTTCTCACTATTCCTATAAAGGGGTGGCGTGGCATGGCTTAAGCGAAATTATTGACCATACGGAAAACACAAGTGCACGAAAATTGATTTACAATAAACGTGTCGCTACTTCTAATTGGTTTTTAGTAAAATATAGCCTACGGGTAAAGATGACTACAATTTTTATTTATTAATGATAATGGGAAAACGCTGTCAACAGAGAATTGTTGGCATGTTAAATTGATTGTGGTTTTATGAAAGGAGTAAAGTGATGAACAATTCTTATCTTGTTTTCAGCTTTTGTGTGTTAAGTGGGAAAATAGAATATCTCGCCTGGTCGATCTCATGAAAATTCCATACTTAGAAGACATAGATCCCGAAGCTTTAGTTGAAAAAAAAATTCCACCACCATATGTGCCACCGGTGAGTCTCTTTAAAAGCATCTGATAATATAAATTTTCAATGCCCATTTCTGAGCTGCCTAACATTACACCAATGTTTTAAAATTTTAATATACAAAAGAACGAAATAGGAAAATACTTATGTGCTTGATGGGCGTAGAAAGAAAAGTGAAACATTATAATTTTTTTATTTGAGCAATTAGAAAGACCACTTGAACTGCGACCCAACTTTTGAGTTAGAGGAAATGATCATTGAATCGAAACCACTACATAAAAAGAAGAAACGTCTGTCTAAGCAAAACTCCAAACGGGAACAACAACAGCATGGATCTGTGCCTGGCCAAGTAAAGAAATAAACTTCTATAAGTGGCAAAATGCCAAACTTTAATCTTGACGGAAATGTTATTTTCCTTCTTCAGACTCCTGATCCGCTTCAAACCAGGCTACAAGAAATCAATGACGAATTCAGGGTCTATAATCGGGAGAAAGAATTGGAGCTTAAGGAAAGAGAACGGAAAGAACAAGAGTGGCAGAAGGAGTTAGATGAGCATATGCGGCAAGCCGACCCACATGCCAACTATCGACGGGACTTGAAATTGGCACTGCCCGTTCCCGTGGCTTTGAGGTTGTCACCTGGTGTGTCACAGACCCGCAAATCTCCTTCCAAGTCAACGGACATGGATGTCGATATCAAAAGGACAGCCACTGTCCACAAAGCCACGAGTCCTATGAAATGGCTGGATTCGCCACAGAGAGATAGACCGACGCTTAAACCATTTCAGAGTATTGATAGGAGTGCAGCCGATTCAGATTCTTCATGTGAATCCCTAGATAAAGGTAAATTTAAACGTGTTCATTACATTCAAGAATTCTTCCGTTCGATTGTTGGAATTGATGTGTAATTATAAATTATGCATTTTCTAAATTGACACTTGGTCTAATTTGAAACGGAAAGTGGGAAAGATGATAGCATAAGTGATACTATGGATTTAGTGATTTCGCTTTGGCCACATGGCAAATGCTATAATCATGGGTATTTCCGTTGAATTGTATTGTGACAAGTAAAATTATTGTTTGTGGTGGGCAACTATTCATTTTCTATTCGATCCCTCCTTCTATTGTAATATAAGCCTCCGTAATAAATGAAAAGACTGGTTTTGCATCCTTTAATATTTAAGTAAGAGGATTTGAATTATTTACAAACAAATTAGGAGTGAACAAGAAAATTGTTTTTTGACTTTAATAAATCTGAAGGTTTGCTTTAAGAACAAAAGATTAACGGCAGGAATGTGAATAGGAGGACAAGCTGCCCATCCCCTCTCAAATTCTCTTGCTGACATTTGTCACTGTACAAAGTGAGGTTTAAAGTGTGCTGAAAGAAGCTTACTGGTGAGATTGAGAGCTCTGAAATTTTAAAATTCTGCAGGAAAAGCCAAAGCAAGATGGATGCTATTTGATGTTTGCTTATGGCTATTTTCTATTTTTGAGAAATTTAAATTCAGCGGAATACAAAATAGTGAATATTTTACTTTTGTTTTTTTTTTTCAGAAATGGAGTTGGGTTCGCATCAGGAAGGAAGGAGTAAGAGTAATGCAAACCATGAAAAATACTCGTCGTCAGACACAAAAGGAAAATCAAATAAAACAACTTTTTCAAACATTTATAAACATAGGCGTAGCCCTAGAATTGGTGCGCACACTGCGTATAATCGAAATTCTTCTTCGATGTCCCAAGAAAGTGAAACAGATGATCTCTTTTATACTGCTAATACATCCGAAATTTCACAGATAAAGTCTTCTGAAAGAGATCAAAGCAAAGAGAGAAAAGATTCAGCTACTTCCGAGTCGATGGCATCTTGTTGTACTCCTACTAGTCATCATACTGACGTCTAACTCAGCAACTCGCAGTGATAAAATAATGTTTGATCGGTTTAATGAAGAATTGATAAAAGCCAGATGTGATAAAAGTGGGCTAGATTTCCAGCAGGGTATAAGATATTTTCAGATTTGTAAACAGTTTTAATTAAATTTAAAATTATTGTTAACTGATCCAAAGCTATTTTTCACATTTTGTGAGAAGAATTAACTTGAATTATAATATTGCAGTAATTTTTATATTTGTAGATTCGAGTTTTCTATTCTTAACTGATAGGCTTAAAAAATATTTATTCTTTATCGTTAGTTGAAGAGTGCGTACTAGTTTGGCTAAAAATTTACAGATAAAAATTTCTATTATATACAATTTTTAAAAGAACAAATAGAAAAAAAGCATTTAAAGCATTAAGAGATGCAACCTTTTAAAATTAAATCTTACCAAACAAGTATTGAGTAGAAAGAGGGCAATAATTTCGATTAAATTGATACTCAGTATGTTTATTAACATGCAATGTTAAGCTTCTATTGAAATATTTTCTACTTCATCGCTTTAGTCAGTTACATCTTTATGGAATTTTGTAGGAATTACTTTATCAGTTGTCAACGATATCGCTTGTAAATAAATGTTTTTCAAAACAACTTGTTTCATTTTTAGTATAAGATTCAGTCCAGTGTCAAGTGCACTTTTATGTGAGTTTTGTATTTTGTTTTACATTTCATCAGGGGCTGCTCTAGGCTTGTGGCTGCCCTGTCAAACATTTAAATTTTACGCTGTTTTTTGGATATATACGACAAAGTGGCAGGTAAGATTCAAGATAAAATAAAAGTCAAAACAACTCTTACATTATGGTTTATTTTATACAGCTTAATAATAAAATAATAAAACTTAATATGCGGGAGAAAGTTCTTTTTCTTCAAACATATCAACCTTTCTTTTTTTTACTGGCGATTCGTTAAAAGACAATTCACTGTTTCCAGCAACTCGCAACGACATTTCTTCTACCGGTAACATTTTTTCCGCTGTACAGTTTATGGTTAAACGAATGTTACAAATTTTGTAATTTTTTAGGCTTAATTTCTTTTACCCATTGCTGTTCCATCGGAGTTTCCTGGCGATAAGTTTCTAAACGGATTCGTCATTATCACACGTTTTCTTCTTCTTCTGCGACGCTTCGTAGCCTCATTTTCCGTCTGCCTTGACGAGGGCCCAAAACTTCCATTGTTTTCAAAATCACCTACTCTTTTATTATTTACTTCTGCGTTCAGCTCTCCCTGGTTATCTCTGGCCTTATGCATATCTTCCAATTTCTCAGAAATTAACTCTCTGAAATAAATACGGGAATATAAATTAAAGGTGATAAATTGTATTTGTTTATACCTAAGTAACACAGGAAGATTCTTATCTTTTTCAACAGGTACACAATTAATTCTGCAATTTTCAAGTCTGAAACGATCATTATTATATTATATATAGTATAAACTCATAATGCTACATTTGAATTCTGTACAAAATAATCATTTCACCATTACAGAAAATATTCAGGTAGCACAGACATCCCTTGGACAGCCTACGGAGTTCCTTTGAACTTCATTAGGTTAACGTGTGCAATAAAAAAAATTAAGCTTCTATTTTTTTTTGACTGTGAAACTCAAAAATTTTCCACCATATACTATATATGTGCAGTAAATTTAATTTAACCATGTTTCTGATATCTGTTAGCAGTTTCGTACTATCTAAAGCTTAAAACGAGTCACTGTTTGTGTAAACGGAATATCAGCATAAAATTTAAATAAAACAATTCTCCTTGATTTCTGAGTAATATATTCACAATTAAAGGCATTAGTTTTTACTTTTGCAAGTTTGGGGATGGGCGTTTTATACGCTTTGAAGAGTCAAATGGTGAACCATTTTTGGTAAGACTTCCAGATTTATCTTTTGACTTCATACTGCAATATTTTTTTTTCTGCACCGATTTCCTTAAAATAATGTTAATAATTATAATACGTGATTTTCAAGTACAACAATTTACCTAACACACTTCAGGCCTGAGTCTTTTAAAACAGTACGGCATGAAGAATCATCATTTTTATATTTTTCTGTACTAGGATCTGTTTCAGTGTGCTGACTGAAGTTTAGGCCTAAGACTGGTGAAAGTTCCTCCTCATCAGAACTTGTCACAATAGTAGTCCTCAATCTTACAACAGGCGTGAATGGGGATTCATCATTGTCATTATTATCATCATTTTCGTATTTGGGTGTATTGGGAACAGGATAAGTTTCTTCTGGCACAAACATGAACTGATACATCTATATGCACATACACGAAAACAAGTTATATTTTATAGATATATATACGGTATTTTCAATTAAATTATACCTCAACCAGGTGGGGCTCAGGCGTAGACGTGAAAAGTTCTTGGAAAACAGGTAACCATTTTTGTATAAATGATTTGTAATTATAAGATGCCAATACAGGATGATCTTGGTTTTTATTTATACAAATGTTTCTAATTATCTTCAAAAACCTCTGAAAAAAAAACATGTTTAAAACCGTGTAATCATTATTTTAACTTTGGTAAAAATTTACTTTGTCTTCAGCATTGATACTATTTGATTGTAAAAGAGAGTTCAGATGTAATCGTTTAAAAACGCAATATCCCAATTTAAATTTTCCAATTTTGCAGCAAACAAGTACTGCCTATAATGAAAAAATTAAAGAGAATATACATGTACACATTATTGAATACTATTTTGTACAAATTTGAACACTTACATGACACTGTAATTGAAACTCAACTATAAAACTATCCACTTTCTCTAGAATTTCAGGAATATCATTTTTTAATTCCATCAATAGATCATACGCAGTTTCTAAAATTGTACAATCACTCCCGTTACTATTATGGTCAGTAACTAAGTTTCCTTGACAGAGTTTGCATAAAAATGTCATTAATTTGGCTTGATGTTGTCGGTATGGCACAGTAGCCATTAGTGTATTAGCATCAAACCAAGCTGCAAAACAAAAAAAAAAATGTTATGTGTAATTTTCTTAAAAAGTTTATTTATAACGCCTTACTATTCAAAAAAGTTTCAGTTTCTAATACTAATTTAAGGTCCATAGTCTCTAAATAATGTCTCCATCCATCCCAGCGTAAAAAATCTAATATCCAACCGTAAATAATTCTTCTTTCGTTATTTCGGCTCATCCTTGTCACGGAAAAATTATGGAAACTGTATAGCAAAAACGTTCGTAAAAAATGAAATGAAAATTTGTAATTGAAACGCTTATTTACGCTAAACACGACGATATTCACACCAACACGTGCGTGCTCACTGATCGGGCAAGACCTTGGCTCGGGGTTTAGGTGAAAATTTCAATGTTTGGCAACAGGTGGCAGCAGCATACAAGCTACTCATCCAGCGAAGCTAGATGGTCAAAGTACGTCAAAGTATAGGGATAGGTGGAAAGTTTGTTTTCTTGTTGAGAATGAATACGTATAAGCTTTGCTTTATAAAGGTTTCCTTCCCGAACAATGTGTGTAGGGGAAACATTGATAGCGGTGATGACAGGTATACATGAACATGACGAAAAATATTACGTGAAGCACCAAGCAACTATTGATGCCGCATGGCAATAATTTAAGGTTTATTATTAGTAATTAAAAATCTAAGCTTAACAGCACTTACTTAAGGAATCTAGATTTAAAATGTAAACCCTACAGTTCAAAATATATTTAATTTATTTGTATATTTCAGTATCGACCACGTATTAATTCGTGAGTGTTGTATGCAGTGTTCAAGTCTTTTCACCGACTTACTTACGCCATGACTATGTAAGTACCTATTTCAAAATTCGTTTATCAAAATTAAACGGGGCACTTTGGTCGTAGTACGTAACCCTATTGTACATCTTATGATAATTTATCTAGACTTAGTCATAGCTTAACTTTAGGGATGATAGATTCACAATTGTGCTCTCATTACAAATATACTGCAAAAGAATGCTGCATTTTGGGGAAGAAAGTAAAGCTTGCATACAAGGTTGAAATACACAGTAGCGCATTCGTCACTAACTACTGCTACTTCTTAAACCATCAGACACGAGCCAGGATGTAAACCTGGAATAGGGGTGCCTAAAGAAATGTCACAAAATGTTGTAAGGGATTTAAGCAAATTAATTATGAGAATGTCATACTACTAACAAACATGAAATTGATACTAGACCTGATGAACGATGCACACATGTATCGGACTGTGTATCTAGTGCCAGTTTTTAAGTTTTATAAGTCATAACGAAAGCCCTGTAAGTCAATTTGTGCCAGCTTTGCTGTTGTCACTCCTGATTCTGCCTTAAAACGGTTTGGTAGTAGCGGCCACGATCTATATTTTTAGTTGAGCAAACCAAAGTTTCTCTTTCTCTCAGAGACAATAAAACATACATTTATCGATACTATCCCTGCTGAAATTTGGTTATCTTAACAAAATCTTCAGGATATTGTCTAATATATTTGGGGTTGCTCAAAATAATTTGAATCTGTAATGCAGCAAAAGTACATTTGTTAATGCAACGACTATGTAATTTATTCTGGGTACAATATTATGTTCTGTTGATGACGAGTGCCATGCGCCTTAGCTTGGCCTGCGTCGCTTAGGCACTTGCTTACAAGGCAATTTCAAATTTGCAAATGCAAGTAAAAAGACCCAATTATGGGATAATCATTTCCAAAAATATTTCACCCGTCTATGACTAATATGTCATTCACACATTGTTGCTGCTGCGAATGACATATTGGTCATGCCAACTACTCACTCTTTAAAAAATCGTGTATCTTTACACATTTTTGCAACCATAAATACAGCTTTCTGTGCAACCATTTGAACACCATTTTAGTGTTTGGCAACACCCTGGACAGTACAGTTTGACGCCCAGAAGGTGTTGTTTTAGCATCCCTGTATGCAAACGTACACTCTGTGGGTGTAAACATACACCGTACAGTGTATAAGCCTAAATTACCTTTCTTACACGTTTTTTTCTAAGGGTGCTGTACTATTCCTCCAAATTCACCAATATTCATATTTGAAAGAAATTACATAGCATATATAAAGCGTCTTCCCAATGTCATTGCAATGTAACATAAACAGTCTAGTCCATCCAACACAGAAATAATTTTAACGGTTGACTTTACCAGACCAGTTTTAATACAACTAAGTAGTTTGGTAGTGTGAACAAACATTTTTCTTTAATTACATACGGAAACTGTAGGCGTAATTACACAAGCTGCCCATGCAACAATCGTGTTTGGTTGACAGGACTTAGGTCACACAGCCTGCCACACTAACGTTGTCCCGTTGCTGCTCCCATTGAAATTTAAGGGAACAGCAACAGCAACGTCAGTGTGGCCGGCTGTGTGAACGTAGCCTTAGTCGATATAACCTGAGTTAGCCAATGCAATCAATTTGGTTGCCCTCAGCGCCCACGTTTTGTGGGTATACTTACAAACATAGAAAATTTCCCAACCGATGTGCGGTAAAACCCGAACTAAAATATGGGGTTATTAGTACTAATTGTTCCATTGAAAAATAAAAATATTAGTGTTCGGTGACTCGTGAAAAAAACCTAATACTTCCTTTGAAAGTCGGTACATTGACGAAACGATGACAGTTCTATGTCTAGCGCTACCTCTGTTATCCATATTTAGTATAGACACGTTGTGACGATACAGACAATGAATTGTTTCAATGTTATCCTCCATTATCCTGAATACAGGATTCAACGAAGTGGACTATTAGTAACAAATTACTCGAACAGAACTTTTAATTCAACTCAATACACCGTTCTTGGCTACGGGTCCGTTGACTTATGCATGACTTACAAACCATCATTTCTTGAATGTCCGAAGTGGAAACTAGATTTTGGTGAATACTATATAAATGCAGACAGAAGTTTGGTTTACAAGCCAACTGAAAAGATTTACCCGTTTCGTACGTACTCCTTGAAGAATAACGCCTCTTACGTTTGCATACCAGAGGAGTTAAAACCTGTTTATCTCTTAGAATGGATTTTTATATCTGCCTGGTGTTTATCTATATTAGCGTTACTTATAGCATTATACTTGAACGTTCCCTGCAAAAGACTTTCAAGGCATAAATATGATTTCAGACCACTGTATTGTCATATGATATCTTTTCTTGCAACGTACATCTTCTTGATACTTTTTCAATTAACATATTCAAAATTTGGCACATTTTGGGAAATATTTATAGAATACGGCGCTGCTTACACAGACTGTACAACTTTTAGTTGGTTGAGTGTGGTGGGATATGACACCTGGCGCGCCTTCCATCCTACACGGCTGAAAGCAAATCTAACATGTTCTTCAAAGGAATTTTGGTGCCGATCATTTTACGCCTGGGGACTTCCATTTATTTTGGTCACACTTGCGATTATGTTGGAACGTTTGCCCGTATCTCAGATTAAATTTGGAATGTCATTGCAAGGACTTCAAGCAAAAATTACGAATAATGTTTTAATTTTTGGAACGCAGATTTTCACTTTGTTTGTCCAGTTCGTATTTTGTACTGTCACGTTGTATAATATCAGAACTGGTCTAAAAAATGTAGCTTATACTCATACTATCAAACAAAAGAGGAAAACGTAAGTCAGAACTTGATATAGTTACTTATACGGGTTTTAATTAAATTTTATCATTTTTCAGGTTTAAAATTTTCATTAAGCTTGTTTTTGTAATGAGCGTTACATGTATTTTAGCGCTCTCAGGGTATTTTGCGTACTTTCTTAGCAAGTCACCATTGACGTATTTTTTACCAACTGGAATAGCTCTTCAAGGCGTATTTCTTTTTCTTATTCATGGACTGAGACCTTTGAAGAAAAAAGTAGTGAAATGTTGTGGAAAGAATTAATATTTTGTATAAAGCGGGTTTTTAGTTAGTGCAAAATAAAGTTCTTGAATTTGTATACTGTTTCTTCTGTTTGGAATTTTTACGATAGATCATTAAGGAGTTTGTGCAAATTTAGTTTTAAGGTTTGCTTATACAGAACGTTTTAAATGTTTGTTCTGTGCATTCAATATCAGTTCGCAAGTTTTCTTGTAAGATTAGCTCTGTAAATCACTCCCATTTTCACATCGAGTCTTGATTGTCATGTCTGATTAATTAAGATTCAACGTCTAAGCAGCGTGTATTGCCAATATTATGTCAGTTGAGTGAGCACTTAAAGGGGGTGTCTCACTAAAAATATTAATATTAGGGAGGAAAGTCGGTTAAAAGTTCTACCTTTTCTTCCATTGCACCTACATCCGTGAGAGCTTCCATTTTTTACAATTTAATTCCAAAGTTACGTGGCTAAATTTCGGGTGTTAGCGATTCCCAAATCTGAGCGTGAAGTATTGTGCGATGGTATAGTAGTTGCCCCAACTGTAACAATACGTCACACTCAGGTTTGGGAATTGCTAAAATCCGAAATTTAGCAACGTAACTTTGGGATTAAATTGTAAAAATTGGAAGCTCTCAGTCTCACGAATGTAGGTGCAATAGAAAGGTAGAACTCTTTACAGACTTGCATCCCCAATATTTTTATATTTTTAGTGAGACACCCCCTTTAAGTATCGTCCATACCACCACAAATTGGAACAATTAAAAGTACTCAACCACTACAAATTGGAACAATTAAATTGATATGATTTTTTTTTAATAGTAATTTTGAATCAATTCTGGTTAAATCTATACTCATTGCTGGTTGGTATTTGTGGCAACTGAAAATGAACCAACTTGCGTTAATATATTGCCTTAATGGGTGTAAACTTCCTTACAATAAGGAAACACTTGACCACGAGGAAGGAAAAATTGTACTGGCATCCAACTCAGACAATAGTTTATACGTACTTGCAACGTAGTAATTATACTCACACATTATAATTGATATTCATACATTAGAATAAATACATGTCCTTCACAGCTCAGATGTTGCTTATACTATTTATTAAATTTATTTTAATTTCCTTTCGCGGACGTTTACTTTAAAATTTTCTCTAAAATTATTTTTTAATTTTAAATTAAAACAAAATTTTAGTCAGAATTAAGAATTTATGAATTGAAGATAAAAAAAATGCTCTATTTTATGAAATATTAAGGATTAAATTAAAGTTAATTAGACATTTTATACAGAAATTTGAAGTAATGGTGCTCACACGGAAGAACAATTGACCAGGGATGTGCATTGTATCAAAACGAAACTGAATTTCGAGAAATTAAATTTGACGGATATATTTAATTTTAATTAATTGGAAAAAACGCTACAAATTACATTGTATTAAGTTTTCCTCATTACCCAATTCGAGACGTAATTCTTCTGAATTCAAGGCTTTGCAACGTCACTTTTGTTTTGCCTACGTACATATATTAAGTTGTAATTTAATTCAAAATTAATAAGGAAGCTTATATTTTTTTATATCTGTGCCTTTTTAAATTGTGTAATTTAACCTCGTGGAATAATGTAAAATTTGCAGTTCTCATGGTAATTATGTCAAAAGGAATTTAATAATTATTATAGATGACGTATTGTTCTATCGTCACACTTTTCATCTTATCGTAAAAGTAAATTTATTTTACTTTTCAATTCATCGAAAGCAAGGGGTTTAATAGCAATGGTTTGCTTCAACATCACACTTCATTATCCCGAATATAGTTTTCCAAACAGCAACAACAATGTTTTATTAACGAGTTATTCTCCCGAGTATTTTAATGCCAGCGAATATAATGAACTACCTAATCAGCAAATTCGTCTGTGCCTAAATTATAAACCATCGTTTCTTAAGTGCACTAAATGGAAACTGTACCCTGATGAATACTACGTGGATGAAGTCAGAAACTTAATCTACAAAGCAGCGAATGAGGTTTATCCACTGCGACAATATATAAGGGCTGAGGATAATTCGAGTTATGTGTGCATACCGGAATATTTAAAACCAGTGTATAACTTGGAATGGATTTTCATCTTTTGCTGGACTTTATCTATAATTACGTTAACAATAGCATTGACTGTAAACGCACCCTGCAAAAGAATCACAAAACGAAAATTTGATTTTAAACCTTTAACATGCCACATGATTGCATTCATCATTACGAATATTGTTAATATATTCTATCAACTAACGTATTCAAAATTTGGTGAAGTGTGGCGAATTATTGTTGTATTTGCGGGTGCTTACACGGATTGTTCGACTTTTAGCTGGCTCAGTGTTGTAGGGTATGATACATGGCGGGCTTTTCACCCGACAAAATTGCTTCAAAGTTCAGAATATTCTGCAAAAGGTTTTGCTTTTCGTTGTCTGTATGCCTGGGGTTTACCAGCTATTGTGGTATGTCTAGCTTTAATATTAGAACACTTTCGAACCTCTCAACGTAATTTTGGAATGTCTATACAAGGTCTGGATGCCAATATTGCGAATAATGTTTTAATTTATGGTTCACAGGCTCTAGTTTTAGTGATTCAATTTATATTTTGTGTATTGACTGTTATCAATATTAAGCGTGAACTCAATAGTGCCTCTAGCGCTTTAGCAGTTAAACAGAAACGGAAAACGTAAGCGTATAAATAAGACGTTTTTGGGCTAAGAATTAACTGGAAATTTTACTATTTCAGATTCGTGATTTTTATAAAGCTAGTCGTTGTTATGAGTGTTACTAGCCTTTTAGCTGTGATGGGATTTTTTTTGTATTTTGTAACGAAATCACCTCTCGCATTTTTTCTTCCAACTGGAATTGCCCTGCAAGGCGTGTTTTTATTTCTCATACACGGACTCGGACCTTTGAAGAAAAAGTGTCAACAAAGAAGTGATCATACTTTTAATATTACAAATAATATGTCAGTTTCATCTTCTCATTATGTGGTTTATTCAAGTAATTATAATACAAGTAATTCGTCGGAAAAATCACAAGCATAGACTCTGATGAGTATACTTGTGATGAGTATTATTAGTAATAACCCCCAACTGAGGCACACAGTTAAACCTTCGGCCATGCATGGAAGCCGAAGATTTTATTTATACTATATTTTAAAAGTTTGTCGCCTGCAAGTAATTTCAATGGAAGGAAAATAAATTTGATTTCCAACAGGAAGTCAAAATATTTTCCTTGATAGAAAAAAGTTATACATTTTCACTCCAGGAAAAACAAAAATAGAATTTACGTTTTATCAAATATAACTTACGTTAGTTTTATGTACATCTGTTGGCAGAGTGTGCAGCTGCGCAACTTAATCGACTAAAGAACTAAAATAAAATTAATATTTGCACCACTAATTGATTTCTATGAAGACTAATAATGTTTAGTTTAGAAAAAAAATATTTAAATATTGAATTAAAAAAATATCCATTAACCCCTTTAGAAAAAGATAAGTTAGTAGTCACAATTTATGTTTGGAAACACTTCTTATGTTTAATTCTCCCCACTCACACGTATATTTTCCAAATTTTGTCAACATAAGCTGAAGTGTAAAGTTGTATAGCTGTACATCATTACAGTAGACATGTGTGTATTTTACACTGTTTTTTTTTCTCAAGGCTATTGTCTCAATTTACTATAGAAATATCAACTTTATATTACCTAATAATTATGATTTATTTGTTGGATTTGAATAACAAATAAAGAGTTTAAAGCCTTATTGTTATGCAAAGTTTTATTTTTATTCTCAAAATGACTCCTCAGACTGAAGTCAATAAATTATATTCTAATTTTGATGAACCTTTACTGGAACTAAGTAAGTATTTCCGTCCCAATTCTGAATTATACTCACTCTCGAAAAGACAACCTTCATGTCACAAAAGAAAAACCGACTGTACAAAACATTTAAGCAATAAGATAACAAAATTTTGGTTTTTATAAATTCCAATTTTTAATAATGCTTCATTAAATATTAATTGAAAATATTTTAACACTATTTAACTGTTATTTCAAAACAAAAAATAAAAATTACCAGAGCGTGACTGCTTAAATATCGCAATAGTCAGATAGTACACGACAAAATTTTCCGCCCTGTTTGATGGTCTCAGGTCACATGACATGTAGAGGTAGAGCAGGTGAGTTGCATTTTAGGGAAAGTGGTTTAAAAGCAGATGATATTTGCACTTTCCGGATAAACACAATATGTTACCGGAGCGAAATTTCATTTCTCTTTCTAATGTTGTAGGCTTTATCGTGATTATCACCAGCGTTCTACGAGCACTCCTTGTCAGCTGTGTGATTATACTAAATGTCAACTGTCTGTTCATTCAAGTAAGAGACGGAAAATGTGGAGGAGGAATTCATCACGTCTT
Organism: Pachymerium ferrugineum; assembly: GCA_034686365.1. NCBI lineage: Eukaryota > Metazoa > Arthropoda > Chilopoda > Geophilomorpha > Geophilidae > Pachymerium > Pachymerium ferrugineum. Next base: position 19,564 of record JAQGAS010000205.1, on the reverse strand, counting down.
AACTGCTTTAATTTATGTTTCCAATGTGATATATCTTTTAACATGGATTCCATTTGTGATGTACGGACTTTTCAACGGAGCAATAACATACATTACCTGCAGCAATTATTGTTTTATTCAAACAACTGTGACCAATTCTATTGGCAATTTATTTCTCGCTATGCTCTTCGTGCACGGAGTTGAGAAAGTTCGAGTGGAAGTTTTTCGAGCACGTGCTCTAAGTAACTGTGATAGCTGTGTAGCTATATTTATTGCTTGGTTATCGCCTACAATTATTTGGGCATTTTTTGATTTCACTAATGATGAGATTTTACACTTTGTTGATGATGTTACACCTACAAGCCATAGCGATAATTCTACTGTTCAGTATAAAATTGGTTTTATGATTTGCAAGTTAGAATTAAGCATAGAAACACTGAAGAATCACATGGAAATGGTTTTTTATTTAACATTGCCCGTTTGTTTTGCAATTTGCTTGTGCGTCCTTGCAGTTGGGATACACAGGTGGAAAAACAAGAGTATACCGTATGGATGTCACCTGTGTACAACGGAAATCCCAGGTGTGTTTATTTGAATTTTTTATTTGGTCGATGACAAATATTTATTTTCACTATTAAAAGGGAGAGAAACCAAAAAAAAAAAAAATTTCCCTGACTTAGATAATAAATTTTTGAATTTTAAAGTTTTTTATTGTATATTGACCGTGGAAAAACATCCCGTCATGAATCCTAAATATTTCCTGCCTGAAAAACTCCCATTCGTATTTTGCCTAATCAGTAGAAAAATTTATAGAATGAAGTTTTGAAACGATAATAACCTTTTTACTTTTATTTAGGTTTTGAAAGTTGTCGTCCTGGATGTCTACAGATGGTTGTGATTGACCTTGTCCTCTACAGTAATTTGGCGTGGCAAGCGGTCATCCGTCCCATTTTGTTGGCCGACACACTCAGTCGCGTGGATGGCAATTTCGGGTCTGTCTATTTCCTGGATGTTGGAAGTCACTTAGTACTCACCATTTGTGCAGTGTTTGCTCCCATGGACAACCGAAAAAATTGGTTCTCATTTCGCAACGCGCCTCATTCTGTTTACACTATCAGCACAAGTAATTGTTATTTTATTGATGATGAAAAATTTGAAGGGAATAAACGATGACATTATTCTTTTATACGTTGTCCTATTTTTTTCCGATAAAATACGATAGATAATATATAGCAACTTAACTCGACGGTTGAAGGTTAGTGGTAAGACTGGGAACCCCGAGAGGCTAAAATATCAGTTAAATCAAAGAGATCAAATTGTTTACATTTCTAGAATTGAAATGAAAATAAGCAATAATTTTAAACAGTCACTGCGCGTGCAGCTCGTTTTTCCTGCTGCCTCCCGTCACACCTGCCAATGGAGTAATCCATTTCCTATGAAATATGACAAGAGCCACTCCTAATGATAATAAATGGCGTCAATTAGAGACGTTGACATAATTGATGTGAAAAAAAGACTTTTTCCTAGCAAACACTACGTAAAAATCTACCAACCGATTTTGAATTTTAATATTGAACTAATCGCTCGTAATTGATTAATACAGGTATACTTAATTGTCGTGTACTACGACGATTCGACTGCCTCTTTTATTCGGCGTCGGTACAGTCAGTTTTTTAATTTACAGGTAATGTACTTAACTTTTCTTAGTTTGTTAATTAAAATCATTTATTTTCCAGTGCGAATTGTTGAATAACTTTCCCAATGAAGGAGGAAATTCAAAGACAGAAGATCGAATAATTCCTTTTCTGCCAGGTTGTATTAATAATTTATGAACCGACTCACTTTTATTAAATATCTTTGCTAATTGTAGGTAAAATTTTATTTGGCCGAAGCCACGTAAAACGAATTGCTTTAAAACGGTGGAAGCCTTTGGAGGATTATTGTAAAGTAAAATTTTGATTCCAGTGACATAATAATAGAATAGAATTGGCTAATAGAATTTTCACGAAGGCATTAATCACACTTCCTGCAGAGCTTTCCAAATCTGAGATAATCCTAAATTTTTTTAGGCCATTAAAATCTGATATTTGTCCTGAATCCCAAAACAGGTTAGTTTAATATTTAATGGATAAAGTCATGACTAACTGTCGCTTTTAATATTTAATTTAGTAATGAAAATGCAAATGCTACAATTTCCTCTATATCTCATCCTCATTCGCCAGAAGAGCTGACAGTGATGGATTATTATCAAGCAAAATCAGACAAAGAGTTATCTCTGGAAAAAGGAATGAGAGTGGAAGCAATTGAAAAAACCGAATCAGGTTTGTACGAACAAAAGTAAACAATTGAATTTTTATAACTAGATTTTCTTCTCTTTAGGATGGTGGTTCGTGAAACTAGACGATCGATTTGGGTGGGTTCCGAGCACTTTATTAGAAAGAAAGCATCATGGAATTGCCCAATTTTCTGAACGTTCAAGTAAATTTGATAGATGTATGTACAATATATACGGTACGCTGCGATTGCTAAGCCGGCTGATTTAATGGTTATTTTGTCAGATGACTATTATGTGGCAACAGATGCGTACGTTGCAAAAAATAGGGATGAATTGTCATTTCTACGTGGTGCGGTATTGGAAATCACTTCTAAAAATGAAAATGGTTGGTGGATTGCGAGGTATATTATTTCATATACTTAGTAAAGCAAGTAATGACATTAACTCGTAAATTGAAATGTGCAGTTGTAAGGGAAGGCAAGGGCTTGTACCTTGTGTATTTTTGAAAAAATATGAACGGTCTGTCATTGCAAAAACAGAAAAATCTGAAAAAAATATCACAGCTTCTCAGGTATTATTTTAGAGGTACATTCTGCTATTTGGTTCATTATAATTCTTTTACAGATTGATAGCGAAAAATCACAACTCTATAAGGTAATTGCCAATTTTAAACCTGACTCAGCAGGTTGCGTTGAATTGAGATGTGGAGAGAGTGTAAAAGTATAATACTATATAAAGTTATAGTAAACTTTATAGTGTCAGTTATGTTTCACACTTTTAAAGGTATTAGAAGAAGATGCTAGTGGATGGTGGTATTTGTCAATAAAAGAAAAGAATGGCTGGGCTCCTAGTACGTACTTGGAAAAAGTAAGAAAATAATGTACTACCAATGAACTTCACAAAAAGCAATATGAGTATGATGTAAAAATCATTTATTTATAAAAATGTTAAGCTCTTACATTAAGTACGTTTAACTCAGCGATAAATACATCAAATGTGATGTTGGAAAAATGGAGGAAACTCGAATAGTTCTCAAATATACTCAATGGCTGTAGTGAAGCAGTGGCCGGAACATACTACTAGAAATACCACTGTGTAATTTGAGGCAAAAACATGGTTAATGTTAGCGATTAAATAATACTAGTTACGAAAAATTTTACAATATTTTTTGGGTTTACGACGATTTTTTAATCGCTAGCTTTCACTATGCATTCGGAAATTCTTGAAGAGGTCGTGCAAGTTATAACATTACACTATTTGAATATTTATTACTCTGTATCAAATTTTCTTCGAAACCATTAAATAAACTGAAGCAATAAACCATAAGATACTATAAAAAATCGTAAAAGCAAATTTTACTATTGCATATTTACAGTTAAATGAAATAAAAATTTAAAAGCCTGTATACGTGCCACTTATAACATTCTAAAATAATGTATAAAGGATTGTAATCAAGATTTAAATTAGGCTAACGACACTTTAATAATAATGATCTGATTGGGAAGCACGAATTGAGAAAAATTTATTTTGTGAATGCAAACTGAATCATTATATCTTCAGCAATCTTAACAGAAGGGTGCTGAGGCTTCTTTTTTGATATTTGTAACGGTAGAACTTTAAATTTATGTAATTTTGGTGAGATGCTCTTTAAACTCAAAGCGTCTTCAACTTCTTTACAAGAAAGACTCTGAGGAATATCCTACAAATAAATGAAACTTAATACTTATTATATTAAAATAATATGGTAACAAACCTGCTTATTCGCTAGAATAAGAATAGGGACGTTTTTCAACCTTTCGTCCGAAATTAATTTCTTAAATTCGTCATATGCCTGAGGTAACCGTTTCGTGTCATTGGAATCAACGACAAAAACTAAAACGTCTGTGTCTTGAAGGAAATTTCCCCAATACTTTCGGTAACCTTCACCGCCCCCAACTGCAAACAATTTTTTTTTTATTTGTATTAAAAAAAATTAAAAAAATAATTTTCAAAATTCTCTACTTACTTTCCCAAATATTAATGGACGTATCCTGAGTATTAAGGCTCATGATATGAAATCCCTCAGTTGGTTTTGTATCATTTTGTACATTATCAACTTTAGATAAATTAGCAATAAATGAACTTTTTCCTACACCATCTAAACCAAGAATAACAACTTTCTTCTCAGGCTGGTCTTCAATCTAAATTAGTAAAAACACCTAATTAATGAATATTTCATGACAAATTTTGGCAATTAATTTCTTACCCTTGTAGTGTCTTCAAAACCTTCATCCTGAAAACTTTGTTGTCGTCGGTCAAAATATATGAGTAAACCATAAGTCGATATTCCTATTAAAATGCCACCACCTAAAACAAGTACTGTTTTGATCCAAGGCGGAAAACTCCGCACCACAGAAAACATAGTTGATAAACAAAATATTAGGAAGTTCCGGTCACTTCTTCATCCTTCCTTTGGCGAAGCTTTACGGTAACTTAAACGGTTACATCAAAATTAGTTACGGTTTCCATATTTCGTCCATTAATATTTATAAATCCGCCTGATGCAATGTATTGTATACACCCTAATTCTAATGCTTTAACAAAAAGCGATTGTCCAATAGTACATACAATTAATTCACAGTTTTTTGTACCTGGGATGGTTCTGCTACACCCCCGTAACCCAACGATTACATCATCTCTGATCGCGTGAGTGACGTCACTTTTTTAGTATAGTCTTAAAATGGTTGCACGGCTTAATCGGCAAATTTTAAGTCGCCCAGCACCTAGTTTATTGTTTATAAAAAATTATGAGCATCTTTTCTCGTTCGTTTGAAAGTTAACACCAACTTATTTTCAGGACTAAAGGTAAAAACAAGAGTTTATAATTTGTTTGGTAAGTGCGCAGTTGGTAATCAGGCTGGACAATTTCTGTTTACGGAACTTTTTAGTTGATTAAATTGTAACAAGTATTTTTAAACATTTAATCAGGTTGCACTGCTTAACTAACATGGATGACACAAAAGAGAGTTCCAACAGCCCCCTACGTTCAACATACTTTTTTGGTAGAATGGGTTCGGGCCACTGCGACTTGGACAGTATCTCTTTATCTCCATCTTCGTCAGAATTCAGTAATTATTTATGTCAATTTTGTAAAATGGCAGTATAGTTAATTTTTGTGATGTAGGCCCTTACATTTATGTACCTATACGAAGACCAAGTTTCTTAACTAGCAACCACCAAACTGAAGCTAACAACATTGATTTTTCAAATTATACGAAAGGTAAACTACATTATCTAATTTTGAATAATTTCTAATTCAAGCTTATATATTGTAGAAAGAAATTCGAGAAAAAATTCATTGATACAATCTCCCAAACGAAAACTTTCCAACGTATCAAACCAAAGTCACCAGAGCTTCGACAATTTAACTCAGCTCATGCGAGAAAATCAATACGAAATAGAGGGAGTATTCGACGACATCGATCACGTTACTCACAGCCTTCCGGCTACACCATTGACGACTCCTCATACTTCTCCTCCAGGATCTCCCAAATCATCACACAAGAAAATCAGTAATGAATATCAATGTTCATTACCCTGGTATTATTCCGGCTTCATTGCTGCGAATTCGACAGCCGATTGTACCAGTTTGGTTTGTGTTGGTGATAAGGAGCAGGGAAAAGCTGAAGAAAATTTCGAGAAGAAAAGTATTGAAGAGCATCCAACTTACTTGAAGAATTATCAATTTCCGGTTACATCCACTGCTTTTGGCCAGCCCAAAAAGTATAATTTCACTAATCGTGATATGAATTTTTTTGCTCCAACATCCATGTAATTCTAGAGATTGTTGGTTAGAATAATTACTTACCGCATTATTACTTTGCATTTTGTTCACTTTGTTGTTAATTTAGATTTGTATATAGTCAAGGTTTAAAAATAAGTTCACTGATTTATTAAAAGATTTTGGTTTCAAGTATTGCCGCTTTGTTTTGATTTTGTGAAAATTTGAAAGTTCAGTGTGGCTTCAGTTTGACAAATGTAACAATATATTTTGGAAATAGATTTAAATTTAACATAGTAGTAGTGTATTAAATTTAAACTATTCCCATTATATATATTGTAAGTTCAGTAACTGAAATAATAAACGAACCAGTTCTTGGTACAGGTTATCTTTTATTACTTAGTTTAACGATAATGTTAATTTTATTTTCTTGTTAATGAGGCTTAATAAAATAAGTGTTGCACAATTCTATTATTTATTTTTTTAATTATTAAATAAGTGATATTTATTTAGCAAAATTAAAAAATTTAAAAAAAGTAGCTCTTGGTTTGCCTTAACCTTGGTCCCAACTCAACTAACACGCACGTGTCTAGAGTTGGTACATGGCACATGCGCAGTATGTAACAAAATGGCGCAGTGCATAGTTCCTCTCAACTGCTAGTAAGTACACACGTGGTAGTCACAATGGGAAAACCAAGCGGTAGAAAGCAGCGTATTAGAAAGAAATTTAATTACGACAAAAATAGAAAAAAGTTATGGAAAAAACAAAGAAGGTTGCCGAAAATCGAATGGTTAGTTAAATCTTCGTACACAGTCAAAAATTCCGATTGATTAAATGAACAACTTCTAGTGACCAAATCCGGAAGGCATGGACCGGCGGTAAAAGTGTTTTTCGAAATATGAGGACTATGGGATTGGCAAGTGACCCGAACATAACTCTAAGAATTCCAACAACAAAGGTAAAATTCAAAGCAAATACTTAACAGCTCACGATAATTATTATTTATCATATACAGGAGCTAATAAAGCAAGAAACATCACAACCGGAAAAAAAGAAACCATTTAAACCATACAGGGGACATGTTGCGGAAGGTAAAAATTCCTCCACTTAATTCGTTCCAGTATTTACTACTTCTAATTACAGAACTGGAAAAAATTGCGACTGCTCCTCAAGAAAAAAATTACCGGGTATCGGAGAAACAAGTTCAGTTTGCGACATACATGATGGAAAAATATAAAGAGGATTACAGAGTATGGTTGACATGACTATAATAAAGCGTTAAATTAATATCTTTTCATTTTATGCAGGCAATGGCTAAAGACGTAAGAAATTATTATCAGTATACGCCAAAACACATTAAAAATATTATTCAAGGGTTTAAAAAGGCTACGGCACAGTACAATGCGTATTTGAGTGTAAAAATGGATACGAGTTAAGTAAAATCTAGATTTTATTTGCCTAAACTCATGGTTGAGAAGTTTTATTTACTTTTGATAAAAGTTAAATGAGTTCAAATAAATGACTTTGTAAACTTATCGTTCATCGAGAAATTGGTTTGGAAAGTTGACTCAATCGCTCAGTCCCTTTCGCAGCAAGCGCTGCTGGTGAAACAGTAAAAGCACTTGGATTAAATTCTTGTTCCCATATATCCAATCGTCTGACTCGTGGCTGTGAGAGATCTAATATTCTTTCGGTAATTTTGTAGGTTTTCGCTGCTGGTGAAATTATCATAGTTTCTGACAATGTTTTGTTTGGTTTGTAGTCGTTAACATAGAGTATTGGTTTTGCAAGTTTTCGGTCCCGAGCTTTTGTGTGGTATTTTGTAGCATTCAGAAGTCGCTGTCGAAGCTATTTAATGATTAATTAATTAATTGTAATATATTTTGCCACGGTTTTTTAACAGGAAATTGATTACTTCAACTTCAAACTTCTCTTGCGTGTCTCGCCTATTTCGTTCAGATGGTGTGGCCAGTTGGAGGATCCTTGATGGAATGCGACTTGGAGCCGAACTTATTCTCTGTTTTTTCGGAGAATTTATGGCATAATATTCTTGGGGTAATTGTTTCGGTGTGGCCAGTTCAATGATGCGCGGACTAGGCACTGCTCTTAATACTCGCTTTGGAATGCGTTCTATCATTAGTTCTCTTAGAAGACAGAGACGAAATACTCTCAATTCAGAAGTTGAAAATTTTTAAAACTAAGAATTAAACTTACTCAGAGCCATGCTCATATTTACTAGTGTATCTTGTTGGTTTTGCAAGGTCTAAAAGCCGTTGTGAGCACACGGCTTGTTTCGTAGCTTCGGTGATAACTCTGACTGGAGTTGGATCGCCATTTTCGTCAACGTTTAAGCTGTTTACTTAAATTTAATGTTAATAAAAGATTGGAAAAGTTTGTTTTAATTGATTTACAAATCTCTTGCCGAATGCCTTCTCTGGGGACGCGCAAGAGCAAGAGTTCTTCTTGTCGGAACATATGTCATAGCAGCCTGACTGATTGGCCATATTGGCATTTGATTAGCGTTTACATTTGGCAGTGGACTGAAACAAAATAATTTGAAAATGTATATAATTTAATTACTCTGCATGTTTACGTGTTATTTCCATTGTATTCATCGTATGTAAGTTTTGGCTGAGCTAGCGTTTGCAGTCTTCTTGACAGCATTTTCTAAGTTTTCTCGATTTCATTTGATAATTTTCAGGCAACCAGATTTTTTCAGTTTTTTTTTCTTTCCTTCGTCTTTATAGTCGAATAAGAAAACTTAATTGAACATTTTAAGGAAAATACATCAAAATTAGAAGTAAATTTGAAAAATTGAAGTATATAAATTGATAGAAGTATTGCATATACATTTCAAAAATTTAGTTTTATTAATGGTTGCCAAGTAACAAACACGCCGCAAAACAATAAGGAAATAATGGTAGGATTAAATATTTGAGTTGTATTCAAGAATATCCATTATTGCGTATATTAAAGTTTTTTTGCCGTTAACTAAAATAATAAATGATTATTAATATGATTTTAATTAAGCCTTACGTACTCATATGACTTATAAAAAACTTATAACTTAAAAAGTCACGTTTTTAAGTTGGTATGTTAAAATTACAGCAGTAAATTTTGACTTCTAATAATATGCAATATTGACTATACTTTGTAAAAAAAAATATTTTTGAAATAATTTTGATGAAATTTTTCTGGGCCATTTAGGATACCATACTATACAGATTAACTTTGATTATCCAACAATAGATGTCGCCACAGATGCTTTGAGCGAGCAAGTGTGTATCGTTCTTCTCGCTCGTCAACAGATAATTTTCTGTAGGCTAGCACATCGTTTTCCAAGCCTTGGTTAAAATGTCAGATGAGATGTTTAAATCAGTGTTTATTCCGGGATCAAATATCAAATCTTCTTGGAAGTCTGAACGGTAATATAAACATGTAAATGATAAAAACGACGAAATACACTCAATTTCGAGTACATTTCAGATCAATGAATGACACCGAAAGTCAAACAGGAGCTATAGACACCACAGAAGCAGAAGGACAAGCGATTGAAAGAAACTCAGTCGAAGTAAGTTTGTGCCATAGCCATTTTATTCTATTTACCTCCCCCCCCCCCCTCCCTCCATTTCGCTCTATTCTTCTTCTTCTTTAACCGGCAAACTCCACTACTAAACAGATAGTTTTATCATTTTTTTCTTTATAGACGCAGACACCTGATCCTGCGGAACACGAACTGAAATTGGGCACATACGACGAGAAATCTCTAGCTGCTTTTCTTAAAAGGGTTGCACCACCGTTATTAAAAGAACTTGACAAAAATTTGCGCTCACATGCGTTCGAAGGCTACGATATTGCCGGCGAAGATTCGACTGAACTACTTACAAAATTGTATACATTGAATTATTCACCTTACACACAAGAAAGTAATTTCTGGAATTACTTATTTACCGTTTTAATAAAGAGTTTTCTGATATACAGAATTTTGCATGCAACGGTGTTTCGTGGAATTCCGTTGCCACTGTTGTTGCCGTTGCCTATGGTGTTCGTGATCATGAAGATTGGTGTGATCATCACGGTGGAATTTGCATGTGGAGTCTAAATAGAAAAGATTTTTCTCCGATTGAGCCGAATAAAAAGTTTGAATACAGTTGTTGCATTACTTGCATAAAATTTCATCCGCAACAACCGGCTTTGCTGGCGGCTGGGAATTTTATTGGTATATTTTATATATTTTTGGCTTTTACCATAAAGAAGCAACGTTAAATTACTTTGCGTTATTTATTACAGGTGAAATATTGATTCTAGATTTGAGTAGAGATGATGACTTATTGGTGTCAAGCACAGAGACTGGAGCAGCTGGGCATCATGATACAGTGACGGAGGTCGCCTGGGTGGATGTGGGATATAATAAGTATCAGGTATACTGATAACTAATTACTGTATAATAAACCGATATGTTTAATTTTATTTCTTTTTTTTAGATTGCTTCTTGTGGATTAGATGGGAAAATTCTAATTTGGGAACAAAGTGTCCAAAATACCAAGATGAAATTATTGAGCGCGTAAGTAAAAGCAAAAAAATAAATAAACTTTGCGAAAAATAAACTAAACTTGATGTAAGAAACAAACTTCTCCAGAATTATTCTATTGTGGTTAGACGATAGGTACAAGTACGACAGTTTATCTGTACTCATTATCCAACCAAAAGAGAATAAACCTAAATAATAAATGTAAACAAGCTAAGTTATCATCACGATTAGCATTTTTATTTAATTGAGGTAGAGTAAAGAACTAAATAAATTTAATTTTAATTTATAATTTATAATTACAATCTTTGACTCATTTGACATTTATTTTCGCAAAGCTGAATTAATTTATTTATATTGTAAAGTTGTATATAATAATATGATTTTGTTTTTGCAGTTTTATTTTATTAGCTGAAAACTTGCCTCGATCCCTTCACATAAAGAGTAGTCGACTGAGAGCTGAAGTAGGAGGTCAGTTATAATATTTTGTTTTTAAATTGGGATATAACGTTTACCAATTGTTTTTAGTCAATTCTATATCTTTCAATATGGAGGATAAATCGTTATTTTTAATTGGCTCAGAAGGGGGAGGTGTGTTTCAGTGTTCAACAACCTCGCAGTACCCTTCTCACTGTGAGTAGGTGTTAAGGAATAATACAAATCGTAATGTTTATATTATTATTTATCCAGCTGATACTGTGTTTGCTACGGATTTGAAAAATCCTGTAACATTAACTTACAATCCACATAAAGGTCACGTAATTTGTGTTTCGTCATCACCATTCTCTAGAAATATATTCCTTTCCTGCGGTTCAGACAATGAAATACGGATATACAATCTAAATCAAGTAGACTAATCAGCCTTGTTTTGCATATAGACATGTTTACTTTTGTATTTGTAGGCAACAAAGCCACTCCAAACTTTGAATTCAGAAAATCCTTTGGCCAAAATTGATTGGTCACCAGTAAAAGCTTTACTCATTGCAGGGATAACAAGTAGCGGAACCTTGAATTTATACGATTTGCGATCCGCGGCTGGGGGACCAATTCTATCAGAAAAGCTTAGTGATAATGGGTCGGCTGGATGCGTTTTGGAATTTAGCCCCAAAAAGTAATATTTAATTAATATTGTTTGATGTGCATTAGAAGTATCAAAATTGTTCTGAATTGACATTTGTTTAAAGGGTGGAGGGGAGGTCTTACTAAAATTACAAATATTGGAAATGAAAGATGGGAAAAAGTTATATACTTATTATTTTTATTCCATTGCCCCCCCCCCTCCCCTCCCCTCCATGCTAGAAAGCTTACTTTTATTACAATTTAATCCTAAAGTTACGTGGCTGAATTTCGGATTTTAGCGATTGGCCAAACTACTACGGTGGTTCATACGAGCAAAACACCTCCCAATTTAACAGAAATCTCCTTTAACTCACAACACCTAACAAATCCACAACAGCCCATGAATCCACAATACTCATAAATTTACACTCGAATAAAATTGTGAGAGAAGCCTTATGTAGTGCTAGAAACTGAATGTGCCGTCATTTCGTTTGTGACCAGGTCTAAATTCGTAGGGTGTTGTGATTTTGTGGGGTGTTGTGTGATTTGTTGGGTGTTGGGGATTCGTGGGGTATTGTGAGTTTCTGGAGTGTGGCGAGTTAGTGAGTGGGGTGTTGTGAAATAACCTGTGGAAGTGGTGGTGTAAAAGAGTCTGGGGTGTTGTTACAAATTGGGAGGGGTTTTTCCTACGAGCCACCGTACTGAACACAACCATGACGTATAAGCTGATGATGAAGTTGTCTCATATGTCTCGTATGAGCGTGAAGTTGTTTCATACGTCCCATCTCTCAGTTATTGTCGTCTCATACGTCATGCTTGGGTTTGGGAAATAGCTAAAACTCGAAATTTAGACACGTAACTTTGGGATTAAATTGTAAAAAACCTAATCGTTTTAGCATGGTGCAAATGGAGGAAAGGTATAAATTTTTTTTCATCTCCAATATTTGTAATTTTAGTGAGACCCCCCCCCCTCCCCCCTTTTTAAAACTATAGTTTTTTTAACTTGTTGATACTAATATTGTTTAGGCACTAGACCAAACTGATGTTCATTTTAGACAGTTAGTTACTAATTATAATTTTTTTTTTATCACATGCACTAGTATTGAGTACAGAAATGTAATAACACTTTCAGTTCTTTTTTATTTAAAGTTTCTAAAAAAAAAAGTGGCGTTTTAAGCAATATAAAGGACCTCACAGAGCGAGATAGGGCTTAAATTGAAGTAGGATTGTTTGGCTATTTGAATTGTTGTTGCTAAATTAAGTTTCGTGTTTTCTTCAACATTGCAAACACCCATTTTGGAAGCCAAAATTAAATTTTTGGGCTTATCTGTTGAAAGTTTAACAGTACTAAAAGCTTTATTTTGATTCCCTACTGTGTGAAGATTTTAGTGTTTGAATGTTACATGTTTTTTGTAGCTTGTCGAAAATGAAGTTGTTTGTTCAGATAATTGAAAGGGAAAGCTAACGCACCATTGAAGAGGGGTTGGTTTTCACTAAAGGTAGTAATGCTGTTTATGTTAGTGGAGTTGTGAGTGGCTTGACTAGATAAATGAAGTTATGTAGGAAAGTATAAAATAACGCAGAAAGCTTTTAAACTATCAGAAGAAAGTGGGAGCAAGGTTGGAAGTAACGTTTATGTATTGAAACCAAATGATATTTTGATTTTGGACCCACAAATAAACATTATAACAGTGAAGGAAAACTTTGTAAGGGGTTTAAAATGAAAAGAATTTACAGTATGGGATTTGAGTGAATTCTGTGACCGTTTGAGGCATTGTTTGTCTTTTCACTTAAAGCCGATTTCCCCTGGTACATTTTCCCTTGACTGTCCGAAACGAAATTACGTTAAGGGGGAAACTACTTGATGTGCAAGTGGTATTTCGTTTTACCTGTATATCATTCAATTTCCGTTTGGGTCTACAAGTAAAGAAAAACGCTTAATGTTTATGCAACACACGATGGACCTTAGTCTAAACTGCCCCTATGGTTTCTGGTACAGTAGTCACAACAGGCTGAACCATCAATTTTACGTGAAAAGAACTCGCTCACCAAACCGAAGAGTGCGTGATAAAAATAGTTTTATTAAGGCAGCACAATATATTATAGCCCCTTTTTGTAATCGCATCAGTCTGGTTAAAGTGCCTACAAATAACCGTTTTTGATTGGTAAAAATGTAATTACTCGGCGTTTCTCGTTTACAGTTCTAATTTTTTGGCCACTGGAACCGTAGACGGCTCAGTTCAAATTTGGTCACTTGCTGAAAAGTTAGTCACAACCAGCAGCCAGGAAATAGAGTATCTTAAAAAGATGGGGAAGACACTGTAATTATTTTTAAAACCGAAAATTTGAAGAGAAGTTTTTATGTGTTGGCTAATATAGTTGTCTTAACACGCAATAGTAAAGTCTAATATCTATTTCAGTGGGTTAAACTCGTTTAAAGATTGTTTTGAAAGTAATTTATTCATGGTGTTGATGCTTGTTTTTCAATTCAAACTTTGAATTAAACCGGTGATGATGATTGATTGATTTCTGCTTGTCTCTGCACCGCAAATGCTTATGCCACACTTGCTGTGTAACTGAAACTGAATTTATTATAAAGAACCGTTCAATTACAACATTTTGACAGTTACATTATTCTATTACATTTACGAAATTAAATTTTTTTCATATCATCAACTTTCCAACGCAAAATTACGATTAATAAATTGATACAAAATACAACTTTAGTATTTAGATTTAAGAAATGTAACTCTATTGCCCACAAATAGTCACCAGCCTTTTCTGGAAAAGAATTTAAAAATACTAACTTAAATAATTAGGTAAAATTTAACCGATTCTAGTATTAAAAAGTATTTGAACTTTTTATGGTTGATATGGACTCGAGTTCCATACTATCCACACTTTTTAAACTTCTATTCAGCCCTTGACTCTTCATCTGACGCAGTTTGCCTTTGCGACAGTCGCAATGCAAAGTGCGACGGAAGGCTGCTCTGAAGTCAGCGTTAAAGAAACCGTAAATACATGGATTAATAGAGGAATTAATATAACCCAACCATGTAATAACACTTTTTGCCTCATACGAAATATCACAAGTAGGACAGAACGGCAGAATTAGATACATCAAGAAAAAAGGAAGCCAGCAGATGCAAAAAACGCCCATTATCATCCCCAATGTCTTAATAGCTTTATTATCAGAATTGAACCTCTTTGACTGCTTTTTAATCCTTTTCTGTTCATTTTTTGGCACGTGTTCAATGGTCCTTTCTAATCTTTTAATTTCCCTAGCTTGACGTCTAGCTATTACAAATATTTTAAGATAAATATAAAACATGATAGGAGATGGTAAATAAAAAGATGTGAGGGAAGACACAACGGCGTACACTTGATTTACGTTGAGACCACAATCGGTCATATCTTGATTGAAACTGACAGGTTCATCAGAATACCAGCCCAACATGATCGGAATGAAAGAAATAGACGCACTAGCCACCCAAGCACCTGTAATTAGAATCGTGGCACGTTTTCTGTTCATTATAGCCTTGTAGAGAAGAGGACTGGTAATAGCCCAATATCTGTCCAAAGCTATGATACATAGATGAAGGATTGATGCAGTACAGCACATGACATCACACGAAATCCAAACGTGACAAAAAATGGGACCAAAACACCACTGCCGTGTGATGTCGTAAACAAGAAGATACGGCATGACAAATGCTGCAACTGTAATGTCCGCAACTGCTAAACTAGCCATCAGCAGGTTCGTCGTGCTTCGTAGATTCCGAACTGTAGCGACTGCCATAACAACCAGCACGTTACCTGATAAAAGAAAAATATCAGTCAATTAAACTTTGCAAAAATTACACCTAGGACTATTCGCGGTAAAGAGTCAACCACTAAATATAAAATGTTTAATATACTTACGGTTAATGGACTCGACTGAAAGAAAAACAGAGGTTTTTTAATCTCTTTCCTATGAAGCTATTGAAGCAATGGCTAAAAATAAATACATCACCCCCAGTGATTCTGTCAATAGTATGGTTGGATGACACTACGCGGGAAGAAGAGAAGCTGAAGAGGAGGACTTAATGCTTTGCTTCTGCTATTGCAAGAAGCAGTTGCTAAGGGTTACTTTAAGGCAGAAGAGAGAAAATTTTTTTTCCACGGGGGGGATACACCTATGCAGTGGAATAATATCATGGTCTTACTTTTTGTGTAATTTTGGGCTTTGCTTGTTATTGAGTGTCAAAAAATACTAGGGAAGCATGAAATTGATTTGATAGAGTATGAACTGTCACATTTCAATCAAAACGAAATAAGTTTGCCACCAGCTGAAAAAAAATCCGAGTGTCAATAAAGCCGTTTTAGATGCAGTTGGAATTGATTAAAGCCCAATCCAATCACATTTTTTCTGTGTACCCTGAGAGAAAATGGCGTTCGCAAAAAATGTCATCTGATTTGCATGAAAAGAAAAGTTGAGAGTTAGAGGGGAAAAGTTGTTTTTGTTTTTATGATTACAATTTTAATGAACAGTATTCATAGAGGTACACTTGTTTTCTGGTGGAATTGATTAACATGCTGGTTTATGAGATTATGACAGAAAATGCCAGGTAATCCTTCTTTAAGTAAGGATTACATCCATATTATAAATCGAATGAAAGAATGTATATCCTATTTGCGCACTACTTTATTTATATTTACAGTCACGTAAGATGTAATTACTATTTTCATATTACGCACAAGTAATAGTGTAATTAAAGAGATTTTGTAATTCATTTTTAATGAGCTTCACATATTCATTTAATTAATGCATGTTTAATTGCGGTTACTCTAATTTTCTTCTTAAATTGTTTACAAAATTGCAGTTTAATTCAACAACACCAAACTTATCGCACTTTAGGTTGTTGAGTTTGTGGCCCAATAACTTATTGATCTGAACCTGCATCTCCTCGTCTACTTAGTGAGCAGCAATTGAACCAGTAAAATACTCATTACTTAAATAAGGGTACAGATGTTTCTGTACATTTTTTATAACTTCTATAAAATTCAATTACGATATAAATTTTTAAAAATGTGAATATGTATTTATTTAACCAGTTATTGTGTAAAAATGTATATTTTAATTGTCATTTGGAATCAGCAATTGTTCACGGTTTCTAATTACATGGAAATGAGGCTCAGGGTAATGAGTCAACATAGAAAGTACATTACGATTCATTACATGAGAGAGAAAGTAATGATACTTAATTTTCAACTAAATGCTCGAAATGTGAGGGAAAGGAAACTTTAGAAACTATAAAATTAGTTTAAAAAATTCTGGAAATGTAATTCATAATCCCTAATGACGTGTTCACACATGCATAGCGAACATTTGCGGCATAAATGCGCATTCCCGCCTTTCATGATTGTATGGGACGTCAACGTGAATAATTAAATAGAAATAAATAAAGTGAGTTACAGACATCATGTTTGTTTTAATTATTTCGAAATTGTTTTCTTCAAGATAAGTAAACGACGCACTCCCAAGAGGGAATTGCGGCGTGACGACAACAGCTTTTAACAGAAAATCTAGTTCTGCTCAAGGGTGTTAGGTTTACTCTTCTTCTTAGTGTGATTGCTGAGTGTCCAGTTACACCTCGTTTCTTTCTTATCAATTTCCTCCTCTCATCCATGATAGCCTTTGACTGGGAATTAGAGAGTCGTTATCACTGCTTGGGCAGGTGACTTGATTTAAGGTGAACATTCTTTGAAACGTTAATCGAACAAACAAAATCGATTAGGATTTAAGAAATTAAATTGTTTCAGCTGTTGAGGTAGTTTTAATCTGATAGAATAAAAATATTTTTAGGAGTAAAAATTAAAATTGCCAAAATAGAATCTTGAAAAAATTTCAATCTAAAATTACCTTTGTAAATTATTACGAGCATTGCACTTTGATCTACATATATGTTTTGGCTAAAATTACCAAAACAAAATTTGGCAACAAATTGGTAGTAAATTGCGCAAAACGTGCTGCAGCAGACAAGAAACATTAAACTAGTTTTCGATTTTTATCTTTCTTTTTTTTCTAAAAATAGTTGACCTAACTCGATGAAAAACATCTGACTTTTATTGTATAACATCCCGTTATGATAATCCATCCAATCCAGAGATCCTCGAAAAAACTTACTATCTTATTGATCAAATATCACTGAAATGTAACCTTCGGGGATTCGCAGGTCTATTTGTCCTGTTTTCAATCGTTCTCATAGAAATAAACTTTATTCAACAGGGCAATTTCACGGAATGTATTTGCTGAACGAAGCAAAAAGTCTTCATGGAGTTCGGGAATAAAATTTCATTTGTTAGTTGCAATGGAGCATGGTAAAATTGGTTTTGAATTGTAAAATAGACGCTATAACCTTACATCATGTTTTCAATTGAATTGCCTTCTCGATTTTACGAGAAAAATCGGTTCCTTTGAACCATTAAATAAAATGATTATAGGTGACTCTTGAAGGGGTGTGTGTAGAAATGTTGTTGTCAACAAAAACTATGTGCATTAAATTAAACCTCCTCTTCGACATTATCAGTATTACTCGAACACAGGAATAGATTTTTCGAAATGTTTAGTTATTCGACTTCAATTATGTAGGAATGAAATGAATTTTTAATCTTTTAATTTTCATTATGGAATGGCTTTGTTAGCCATAAAGATGTAAATTTAACTCATAGGTCAAGCTGTGCTAGTACCATAACTCGCAATAAACGAGAAATTCATATAGGATGTAGATAACCTAGTAGTGAGGGAAGAAATTATTATTACGAAATTCCATCTCACTTTGCCACTAGCATATGTCGAGGCAGCTTGTGTGATATAATCATAAAAAGAAGTTAGAGGCTGCAGCTGGCGCAGTTTGTGCCTCTATTCTGATTTCTGGGAATGCGTTCTTTACTAAATTACATTCGCTAAAAGAAAAAAAAAATATTTTGATATTTTCACAGATGTTGCATATACTCGATGTTTGACCTCTAATAAGAGGCATTTTAGAATATGTAAAGAAGAAAATGGAAAAACTTGAAACCTCAAAGCTGCTGGATTACAGATATTGTTTTTCTTTCTCTTTCTTTGGCGAAGTTGCTTCGGATGATATTGCCCTCAATTTTTTCAGTGGTTTCTTTTGTGAAGGCAGTTGCCGAGTTATTATTTTGGTGTTATTAAAGTGCAAGCTTTTGTAGCTGGAAGGTGTGATACTTTTGATAGCTCTCAAGGTTTTCGAGGGTTGATATTGCTTTTACTTTTGTCTACAATAATGGGATAGAAATGGAATTTAGCCTTTATTTTTTTTATAATCGAAATTGATAGTACACCTGCATTTTGAATTAAAATGACCTAAACCAGCATTCATAGAAACAAGGTCGCTTGTATTTTTAAACTTTTGGAATTAAGAAGCCGAATGACTATACAGTGAAATCCGTTTATGACGACAGCCACGGGGACAAAAAATGGTCGTTATAAACAGAGCACAGGAAAAATATTTTAATTTTAATTCTAATTATACAGAACTGCTGCTGTGCATTAATTATATTGTCTTTTTTTACACTTTGCTTTATTTCCTTCTGATTTCTCTCTCAATCGAGAATGTTTTTCGTTTTGTTGCCACTGTGCAAAGCGCAGGAAATGTGACGTCATAGTCGCTATAAACAAAATTTTAGCCAAATCAGGTCTGAAATCAGGTGCTATAGCCAACTTCATCGTTATATCCAGAGATGTTGTAACCAGATAAATTAGTGTACAATCAATAGCGAGCCAACCAATTTTGAAATAATGGTCATACTATCCACACTGTTGAAATAATGGTCATACTATCCACACTGTTAAAAATAAAGGTGGTACACAACACCTAAATTGTCACTATATGGACCTCCTAAAAGTGGTTGTAAACACCCTTGCCATAACTATCGCAATACAAATTTTAACACCAT
>JAQGAS010000204.1:0-76468 GCA_034686365.1 Pachymerium ferrugineum | reverse complement strand
TTAAGAAATTTAAGTATTGCGTACATGTTTAGACCATTTCAATCTTTTATTTAAACCCAACTTGTCTCAGGGGTTGAGTGTCCCTTTAATATTTTTTAGAGTATAGATGCTAAGAATTTAGAAGTCGTCATTAAAAAAAAAAACCCAGAATACTAAAGAATACTAAAATTTCTAAAGGATTCTTGACAGAGCACATGAACAATTTGCAGCATCTCTTACAAAGAGGATACAAATGTTTTAGTTCTTGTTTTTAAGTAGTAATGTCGTGCTAGACAACACTAACAAATCGTAAATGGACTATATGCGTCTTTACGTACATTAAAAAAATTATAATCATTGTAGAAAAAGTTAAGTTTGAGATGAAAAAGGATAATGGTACACTTCGAGACTTAGTTTCAAATTTTTTTATATATTTTTGGTGTTAATAACTTAAATTAGACTTTTCTTTAGTTATTAAAATTTATACGTTTTTGTTGGTATGCATTCAGAAATAAAAGAGTTATATAAAAAGGCGACTCGGCACTTAAAGAACACCTTGTTTTAAATTCTCAATGAGATTATATAAGGTAAACATGCTTGAGATTACTTTGTTATTAAGGAGAACGTAGTTATTTCTAATGTAAAACTAGTGCAAATTAAAACAAGGACTAAAGAATTGGCCCATTTAAACAAGATGAACGAAGTGACGCATTACTAATTTTTAGATAGGCTCACCAAAACCCGGTCGTGACCAAAACTCCCAAAAAAAAGGTCGTTAGATACCCAACTATTGACTATGAAAAACTAAAACGTATTTATTTGACGTATGGTGGCGCCTTAAAAACATCCTTCAATACTCATCAAAATCTTAAGAAAACCTTTTCTTTAAGAGTGCCTAAGTTTTTGATTTGTCATTTTCGTCATATTATTTGACTAACCCAATGTATGCCCCAGAAGCGCCCTCTAGTTACAAAGATCTTCTGGTCAGAAACCGCAACAACAAACTTTAACGCAGTTCCCTTCACAAAGAGAAATTGTTAAACATTTAAAACTTTGGTGATTGGTCAGAGGACACATTGTTTCTTCACTCAACCGTATGAAGAGAAATTGTCTTCATTAACAAGACAGAGCGCTAATTTAGATCGTCATGGGAAATCAAGAGATCCACTCACTATTAACTTGTCCAACTAATCAACGGATAAACTATTGCGCTTTGCCAGTCCCTTTGAGTATAAATCTAAAACACAATGATAACGTCTGCGAGTGAAAACTCAAGTCGGTGCAATAAAACTTAATGAACAACTCGTCTTTCATTACCAATTAAAATTAATTACAATTTATCTCTTCTATTTTCAAAATGTGAACGGTAAAAGTGTTTAGAAGCAGTGGGAATGAGGGGAAAGAAGAGAACCTGATCGCATCCAATCTCATCAATTGACGTGAATCGATTTTTGTTCGGTGGAATTTCCACTTCAGTTGACGATTTAATGCGCAAAGAAAGAAAAAAAACTGGGTTGAGGAATTATTTATGCAGTAATGGTAATTGGCTTTTAGCATAGTTGCGTAATTTGGTATAGAAAAGTGTGTGAAATATTCTGTCCTTAGCTGGAGTATGAACACTCATGTCATTGATTCTTAGTGTATGGGTAAAGTCTTTTTGGTCTGCCGTGGAGTTTTATTAAATTTTCAATCAATATTGTTTTTATCAAACGTATATTATCAATTTATATGAAGTTTTTGGAATTTTGGAGACTTGTAGATTAAGGTTTGAGGTAAATTATGAATTGAGAATGTATTAAATTGATATTTTTTTGTTTTTTTAAAAGCAGTACTGAAAAGTTACAGTATGAGGTGTTTAAACTTTTTATGTCGTTAAAATGATTTTTCACATCGTGGATTAACTGTTGCTTTCAGAACATTTTAACAGCAGCATTAACACTTTGAATTAACTTTGAGTGTCGCACATGTGCTATATAACGTTTACGGTTTCATTCAGATCACCAAAATGATAGGTTTGCAAACGGTAATGACATTGGAATTTAAATGTAAAAATCGCTTCTTAAATTATCAGAAATAAAATTAAATATCACAAAATACGTCACTTTATAATGTGTAAAATTTTAGGTGTACAAAAAGCGCAAATTTCAAAATTATAATAATTAAACTTGCTACGAGGTACATTTCAGCAATACCGAACTTCTTCTCAATACGGTAACCCATAAAACAGAAACCTAGTTACTTTACTTTACCCCAATTACCATTTACCCTCCCATATACCCCACGAAGCAGTGTATTATTTCATTTCTACTTTATCCATCAGTAAAAACATTTGATATTACTTTCACGTCTACTCCAAATCCCACAAACTCTTTTATTTTCTACCTCCACCCACCACAACTAAACTTCACAAAATCAATGAAAGGAACCCCTAATTGATTCTTCCTCAAAGTTAAAGGATAGTCTCAAACTACTAAATTAATCGACTAATTTCTATTCAACAGGAACTATTTAAAAGGAACTTTTGTCAGCCATCTCCTCCTTTCTCCTTTCTCCTTTCTCCTAGTCACGCCTCGTCAACTCGACCTGTAAAAGGGGTTCATCGATTGCTATAGACCTGTAATTTCTCTCTTTTATGGAGCAATTGGCTTCTCATCTACTCAAAGATAAGGGGGAAACAACCTTAGCTGTCTTAGAGTGTGTTTGGAAGTTTCTCAATGGAGTTAAAAGTGTTCAGATAAAAGACACCTCATTCTTAACTGCAAAGAAATTTGCTTTCAACTAATGGATTTTTTCAGGCTCAATGCAAACAAACAGAATGGGAATTAATGATCCTTCAGGTATTAAAAATTATTATGCTGAAGTTTTTCCTATAGTTTTATATATTAGGTCTTGGATCTAGTAAAATTGACAACCGAAGATGTTTTCTTTTGAAGGACTTTAAACGTTTGTTTGATCTATGTTGTACTTATAGGAAGCGAGTTTATTCCAACATACTTTTAGTTGAGGTCAAGTAGTCCAAGTAACTGTTAGAGAGAACTGATATTGCAGTTCTGTCGTTGCCAGAGAGACAAAACTATTGTGTTTCATTCACAGAGGTATTTTGTCAGATATCGATTTTTTGTAACAACTAAATCCCCAACTATTAGCTAATTCTTTTGGATAAGGTATCCATTACTTTAAGACAACGGAAATGTCAAGAACCAGTCGATATATCAGTTAAAGCAAAACTTAGCAATATATTACATAAAAGTTTATAGTGGACAAAGAACTGTTGTTGTTTTAGTCAAAACTAAGATTTTCTTACTTTTTTCGATAAGATTAAACAAACAGTTTTAAAATGATAAATGTAAAAATATCCTACCTTTTCGTAGTTTCTACTGGTTAAGACAGTTGTCTTAGGCCCTTCCTAACAGTTGTTAGCAATTTGGTGTGACCGTAATTTCTCTTCCGCTCGCTTCGCCATCTGTTGATGCCTTGTTTTATTTGTCTCTTTCACTCATAATTGCTCATAGTTGCGTATCAGGAACCTAGAAATACAATAAAATGTCATTGTTATTTTTTATTTAAATTGTGCATTTTATCTTTCTTAAAAATTGATAAAAAATATATTTGATTCAAAATACACAATGAAAATACAATGAATTGAATTAAGAAATTTTCCCTAATCAATTCCAGCAATAACAATCCAATTTCAATCAACTGAATAGTAATTCTTTAATTCATTCACCCATCCACACTCATTGGCTAATCTATCTAAAACTACATCAACTTAAAATATTCTCCCCACTCGAAACCCTTAAAAAGATATAAAAAAATTGTTTTCTCCACTTGGTTACATTCTGACTGACTTGCCACCATCTCTATTTTATCTTCTGTTTCACGACTGAGTAAACTCTCTAAAAATTAAATCCCCCACCCCCTAAAAAAAAATAAAAAAAACTTTTTTAATTGACAAACGAGTGTTTTTATCACTTGAAAACTTATCTAAGAGCTATCAAAACTATCTTCTCTCAACGAAATTAAAGCACGAGATATAATTTTGTTAATGCATGAGTGTAAGATACAATTAGACTTAAGTCATTAATCTTTCACAACTAAAAATTGCGTCTCTTCCAATCACTTAAGCAAATTGACGTGCTTGAGCAAATGAAATACCCAACATACATGGCACATGTGCCACCATCAACAATTTTAATAGCCCACTTTAAGACACTTCTTCCCACTTGAAACTGTAGTTTGAAAAGTGAATCACTACGATTAATGAGACCAAAACAATTTCTTTTGGA
The DNA here is from genome assembly GCA_034686365.1 of Pachymerium ferrugineum. Classification (NCBI taxonomy): domain Eukaryota; kingdom Metazoa; phylum Arthropoda; class Chilopoda; order Geophilomorpha; family Geophilidae; genus Pachymerium; species Pachymerium ferrugineum. Next base: position 72,203 of record JAQGAS010000204.1, on the reverse strand, counting down.
CAAATTAAAAACTTTAATTGCAAGCTCGTGTTTATCTAACCAAAATGTGGTGTAAAAAATTTTTTTTGTTTTTATACCAAGAAATGATGTTGTTTTGGTTTTGAAAGATGTCATCAGTGAATGAATCGAGATTCTTTAGTGAGTAATCATGTTGACATTTTCATTTCTGAGTGGAATTACTTACAACATTGCCTACTTCCAGAGGGTTTATTACGGTATGTTTAGAGCAACAAGGGTATTGTTTACTATTGACTTGATTTATTTTATCTGTTCCTTCGTGTCAAGGAAAGAGAAACAACATTTTTTTAAAGTATCAACTACTGTAGACTCTTATCATATGTTGTAAGTAATGAACTTTCATTCAAATTGAAGAAAAAGTTTACACTGCATTAGTTTAAAATAAAGTCAGAAGAATCAGACTTTTTATGAGCAGGTCAGAAAGGTTTTTAAAGAAATGCAAGTCATCTTACTCGGAATGCTTAAGAAATAAAGCAATAAGCTGCATTCCACTGCGCATGTGACTCTCGTACACAAACTTGAGCGTGATCTTGAAACAATATTGTTTGAGTAAGCGTGCGTTCCCATTTCAGTTCAGTGAATATTAAAAAGCTCCAACCTTTTCTGTTTCACTCACGTTCTGTGATAATGGGAAATTTTCCTTGTTGTCATATTTCTTCAACGAGTTTATGAGTATCTTAACTATTAATTTCGGTTCGATATACCATTGTATAATTGAAATATTTGCATGGACTAATCCCAGACTAACCAACACTGATAGAAATGAAATTAGTTCTAGAAGCTACCATTGTAATTATAATTGTTGAATTTTCATACATTTTACAAATTATGCAGCAATGAGGTATTAACATGCAGTATGCTCCTTTTTGCCTATTACTCACTATGGTGACCATTTTGGCCACAATCCGTACTCCGCATTGTTTACACAAATCTTGCAGCTTGCCATCGGGTAAAACACCTACAGCTTCTTATGAAATTTCCATTTTTATTTTTAGTAGAAGGCTGGAAAAAACCTTGTTTCTGTGCAAAAACTCCAAAGGCCTATTGACACAAACGCCAATTATTTTTTGTTCATTCCTTAATTGTATTTTCTGTCTCCAAAGTTTACATTTTAGCCAAATGTCCTGACATACAGCAATAAACAGCGCACTTCACTGTTCAAATAAAACATTTAAGATTTTTTCATTTCGTCCAAGTTATACCCACAAAAATTGTTCTATCACAAAAAAAATTGAAATTTTTGAAAACATCTAATATAGTTATATCCAATTCAATAAAACATTGCCTTCAGTCAGCGGACATAAATACAAAAAATTGTTATTTCTCCACGATTGCTTTTTGTTTACCTTAAATTTCGTACAGCAATTATTGTTTTTCTTTTTGCACTCATGGCATAAATAGTTGAGATTTTTTCCCCTCTCTCTCTTCTTCTCAATGCCTGTTGGTCCATGAAAGTGAATTTGGTGCCAAAAAGCCTGTTTTCCTCATATTTCACACCGGTGAATGCATACAAGTCTCACAGATTTAGCACTTGTATTATGGATGAGGTGGCACCACAAATGTATTGCATCTCAAAATGCATAGTGCGTGCTTAGACTGTTGAAAAGAAGAATAAAAAAAATGCAAGTGATATATTTCACTTGCAGACGGGAGTAACTTCTGAAATTTCATGCCTAAAACCAATAAAATAAAAAAACTTTTCTTTTCCAAAAATTGCTTCGATATGTTTTTCTGAGTGCACTGCATTTGAAATTTGTATAAAGTAATTTCCCTTTTATAGGCCTTGCAGTCATTAATACCCAAGGAGACCTCTTATATCCCTCTCCCCTAAAGGAAATAACCTCTCAACTTTACTCTCCAATCTTATCTCTTCAAATCTCTTCTTAACCATCCTTAAGAGGCCCAAGGCTCAACTTGGGATTACATTTCCACTAAATCTCCCAAAATTAAGAAATAATGCCCCAGTGATGCTCCAATCCAAACACCCCACAGTGGACACTACAAATCCCTCAAGACTATCCCCAACACTTCATTTCCCGAGCTATTTTTAAAATTTAAAATATATATATGTACGAGACCTTAAAAACTGTCTCCGGGAATTTAGTGATAGAGTCTTTTGAATAACTTAAAAGCAAAATGGGACCCGGGTGTAAACATTTTACTACCAATATACGTGCACAATCGATGGCAGCGCACTTTCCCCCTTTTTTTTCTTCCTCTCTTAACATGTTGTCGTATATATTTTTCCGGTTAAGGTACATAAATGTCTTCTTCGCCCTTGTGCATCAAGCTACAAACTTTTTCAACCGTTTAAAACCCAGCACCCATTTCGAGTTTTTGTGCGAGACACTAGAATGTTTCCGTTAGATCAATGCTAGATGGAAGAGTTTGAGACGATCAAAGCGAAATGTTGTTTACATTTCTGTTAAATTTTTTTTGTAGTGAGTGAATGCAGTTAGGTAGACGCGACAAACTTACAATGGATTTGTCATTATGTACGTATATGCTTTCTTTTTGCAATATAACCACCTCTTATCTAATTTCCAAATGAAATAAAACAAGTAAACGGAATGAAAAGTACAGTATTCTGAGTAAATTTACTGTTTTTTTTTTTTTATAATTTTCTTTAAAAATGACAGGAAAATTATAGTATTGTAGGACATTTTGAGTGAAATTACTGCAGTTTTCTTATAATTATATTTTATAATGTAATAGATTAAAAGTATCTCCAATTCACCAAATGAAAGCCATCAATCTGTGTTAATTATTAGCAAATTTGTTTACTTCAAAAACATCTGGGTCATACTAAGTTTTATACGTACAAGACATGTGAAAAAATAGCTTAGCACAAATTTTAAAATTGGAAGTGCAAATTGATCAGCAAAGATGTCAGCATTTTAAAGAAAATAATCAAAATGTGATTGAAAAATGACCAAAATAAATTTATCCATTTTTTGTAAGGGTTGTTAAAGAGAAGACTTACCCTTTAAAAAAAATTATAGATTCTAAATATTGAAAAGGCGATCTGCGCCTTAAGTTCAGTGTGAATTTCTTGTCACTTACTGATGTTTATCTAAGCAAATTCATTTTGTAGAGAAACAAGGGAATAAGAGTTTATCGCAGAAGAGTATACAGATGTTTATGTAAAACAGAAACAATGCCTACGGTTTGGAAAAACAAGTTAACAAAATGTTATGTTTACTTTTATACAGTGTTAAAAAATTTGAAGTTTTGAGTTGTTTACGTTTTGTAGAGTTGGGAAATTTTTTTTCCTTTGAATGGATAGAAAAAAGGATCAGAGCTTTGAGCCTATTTTGAATAATTCTGAATCTATTTCAAATCCTTTACCAAAAAAGGATTTCAACAGTTTGAAAAGTCAGTACAGACTTTAGGGCATGGGTATCTATTAAAGATACAGGTAAGAAAGATACCGAATCATATATAAAACATTTGGATATTTCTATGAAAATTTTCATGTTTTGCTTTGTAAAGTTGTTTAGTTGTAGGATATTGATGTTTCACTTTTAGAAAACCAAATAAGCAAGCTAAAAAAAAATTAAATTTCTTTACCTGGGGATATGAGGAAATTGCAATCACCTTAGTCATAGACATGAGACCCACCAGTAAATTGAACTTCATTTTAACTCGACATTGAACTAATCACCAAGCTGCAAGTAATTCGAAAATCAATACGAAAAGCGAGAGGAAACCGTTCACTTATTATGTATGAAATTTCGCCTAAATAAGGCTAATGAAAAACTCCAAAAATAATATTTACTACCACAGTCAAAACAAAAATTCTAACATTAGAGAACTTATTGAAGGTGTTTTTAATGTCTTTCCTTTAGTTGATGATGTGTGAATGGATTTCTGATGACTTGACAACTTGCCTTGTTGGTGTATCATTTTGAGTGAATAAAGAAATGAGTGGTTTTGTCTGTTTTTGATGGTTTCTTGCCGAAGAATTGTTTGGGGTTTTGGGCGGATTGCTGGAAATAATGGATGATGTATGGAATTGTAGTTCGAACCCGTGGAAAAGTTAGTTGACAAAGCTATGAAGTGCCATAATAGTTGGTGGCGTGAAATCGATGGAGAGCAGAAGTGAGTGGTTGCTGTCACTTACTCAAGCTTAGTTTTAATGTGCAAATAACAATGTTTAGAGATATTTTAATTTGATTAAATTGAAAAATGGTTTGTTGATTTTGTTTTTGCAAATATTTTAATTTTAAGCAATTTTTGCCCAAAAACTTTTTAATATTAAAATAACTTTCTGCATGAATCAAAAGTTTCTAATGCAAAGTTTTGAAATTTCTTCACACTTTTACATATCAAGCTAAGCGATATTCATCATTTTGGCAGACACAGCCCCATTTCCTTACTAATTATGAAAATATATCCACATTACTATTCTAACCTCAAATAGGAGTCAAAAATTTCAACACCTTTAGCTCGTAAATAGCTTATTACAAGGCAAAACGTTTTCGAAAATTCTACTTTGCCTGCAGGGTAATCTTCATTCCAACTTAATACATCTACCTGTGAGCGTTTTACGAGCTCCATCAGAGATTACACAGGAGTCCAGCATCACCAACATCATTCCCAAAGCACTACTACTAAGAGCAGAAAACACCACTAGATGTGTCCCCAAGATGTTGACTTCCAATCGGTGTCGGTTGTTTTGCACCAAAAACACTCTTATCCTCACTTTATCACTTGTGGCTGTTGTTTTGAGCCATTTACAGGAGAGAGGGGGACTGTCAACCGAAACTTTTCCAAGAAGATCACCATCTCGCGAAAACAAATCTATCTTAGGCGTGTTTCCCACGAACAATTTCAAGATACACATATCCAGAAAGGTATTAAGGCAAATGATGTTGTGCTGTTTTATGGGAGTGCAAATTAAAGCTATGCAATTATTATGTCCATTTTGTTTTTCAATCAAGGTAAAACAACCCAATTACCTTAACTAAACTTTAATAATAACTAGTAACTTTAATTGAGTCTGCATATGTGCAATATTTTCTCGAGAAATTATTGGTCATTTTCAATTTTTGAAACGAAATTTGACGGTTCAGGAAACTTTGAACGGGCCAGGCGGCTCACGCTAGGACCAGAAGGTCATCGTGGACCATGGAATGCCATCATTTATTCAGCAGGAAGTCGTTCAATGTTTTTAACGCCCTCTAGCGACAGATGGTGACAGGGAGTGTCCTGGTCCGTTAAAACCGTTTTGCCTTTTGGGGGTTCAAAGTAACTTTTGAGATTTCTGGTCCATCAAATTTTGTTTCAAAATTTAAGAAGCCCAATGAACTCTCTAGGCCACCATATTGAACTGAACTCTACTTTAACAGAAAGTCCGTTCGTTGTTTGTTATCACACCTATTGGCAGCTTCGAAACTTTAATACAAGAGTAAAGATCCAGTAATCTGAGCCAAATTTGTAGTAGTTACTAAAAGATTAGACCACTGCCAGATACGTCAATCTTATTAAATGCTTACACTTTCAAAGGTATTCATCACTATTATCCAGTATTAAAGAGCAGCAACAGACACCACTCATCAGCAATATAATTGCAACAATACAAGCTAAGTTGTTACATCTGTAACAGCTAGCCAAATGCATTTCATAACTAATGTAGATAAAACCAGGAAAAAAAGTTTAAATATTATGAAAAGATTCTTTGATCAACTTTACATAACTTCAATTAAAAGTTTTCTACAATAGGCAGCTTTACAAAACACAATGAATAAGTCCTCCTCTTGAACAACACCTGGAAAGTGACCCAAAGTGTATTTGTAGCAGAACCCAATGAAAATTTCATCATATTGAACAGACTAGAAAAATACATATCAAAGAGTGAGTCAGCATCTCATTTATTCTGCTGAATAATTCCATTCATGATGACCAACACATTTCCCACTTAAAATTCTGCTAAGCCAGACAACTCTTACAAAACCTACTACAACTGAATAAAAGAAAAACATCCATTAGCAAAACCATAAGGAATTTTTTTCCCCTTCATTAAAGGTTGAATACCACAAGCAATAAAAAAAGATATGTCTAAAATATAAATCAGCAGCTAGTTGTTGCAATAGGTTTTTTTACAACCACAAGGTTGTTACAAGATGAAAAATGCAAGAAAATGAGTATATAAAATGTAATTAACTCAATAGTTTGTTAGTAATAAGAGCGCCATAAAAAGCCATGACTTGCATAGGCTCCAAAAGAAGTGTTTGGGAGGTTTTAAAAAGTCAAGTAAAAAAATTACTTGGGAAAACTACTGACTTTACTTCTCCCACAAGAGTTGTTTCATAAAATATGCAAGGGATACACAAATGGGGATCGAAGAACTCCTACTTGGGTAGTTCAACAAGAATTTTCTTAGCAAAGAAATTTTTTGATCAGGTAACTGTTTTACCTCTGCACTTTCTTTTCGTGTTAAAAAATCTATACTTAAAACGGGATATTGGAAAACGTTCTTAAAATATTAACTCTCAGTTTTAGTAAGGCAAGTCCTTATTAGGAGTGCAATGAACCTGAACAGTCATAGTTAATTAATATGAATGTTGGGTCTTATTATTGTCCACTTTTATTACCCCTAAACCTTCAAAACTAGTCTTTTAAGGTAAGAAAGTGCTTTAACAACCCTAGTATTGACAGTGGCCACTTTCAATTATGTTTCCAATGATGGACCGTAAAGAAGTTATCGCTGCCGTTCGAGTCCGGTCCTTATTGCCTACATAAGGTTGTAAATATGCATTTGCGATAACAATGTTATTGATGTTGCAACTTTAGTCTTAGAATATGTAGGGGCAGTGCCCTCTGCTATGTAATATTTGATTATAACCAGTGTCATCAATTTTGATTACTCCGCAATCGAACATGAATGAGTGCCAGATACAACCAAGATTGTGGTGTGTGCCTGGAGGATAATCTAATCCGTGGTGACCACCTGATGCCGGGACCAATTTCTTTCTGCAAACTGACACATCAAAGATACAGAAACTAATGAACCAATCGTCAATTGCAGCTGCTCTTTGCTCAACTTTTGGTGGAATCAAATTTGGAGCAAATCTCTCAAATGAAATTGTGCAATTTCCTACCAATAACTTCCCTGGATTTTTAAAAGTGACTGCAGTGAAATCTAATTTTCTTTCTGGATAAGGTACGTTAGGAAAAGGAAAAGACTTTTTTCATCATCAATGGGTAATCAAACTCTGGAAGTCATTTTGACCTCCTCTTTCATGTTGGAGGATTATTCTGACAATGTTGGTGAATGGGAGTTATCTGATGAAATGTGAATGAAATAGTTTTATTAGTTAAGGAAATCCAAATAAATGGTCTAAACTTTTAGTAACTTCAATTTATGTTTCCATTCAAATTGGAAAATTATCATTTTATAACATTAAAAAAGAGTAAATTATTGTATTATTACACGATCATATGATGATTTTGATTCATAACATTTAATCGCACTCTTATAGAGAATAACATGGGATAAACCTCAAAGGTCACCTAGATCAGGCGTTCAGCTAAAAGTAGGGGCCAACGCAATCTCTTTACAGGCACAATTAACAGAACTTTTTCCTATTCTTGATTTGTTGTTATCACTAAATTAGTTTACCTTCATTTGATTGCATTTATATTCACTTCCTACAAGCATTTAATACAGTAAAAGTTGCATAAGATGCGAATAATCTTAAACTTTACGTATCAAATTTTTAAGCTATTTACAATTTGACATTTGCAGAACAAATTGATCCTCAATTTATAGTTTCAGTATTACATGTGACAGTAAACCTATTTTAACACAATCCAATTCACTCTATATTTGACACTTGCATCACCCTTTTCCATCCTTCCAAACTTTCTAAATCAAGTTTGATATCTCAAAAATCAACTTTACAAGAGAAGCAATTGCCGAAATGACAATTGCAACTCCAGCCGAAACCAAGCAGCTTCTCTAAAGTGATAACTCTCCAGGTAAAAACGGGTACAATTCAAGTGACGCAGAAAGAGATGCGTGGCTTTGTCAGATTTCTCTTTAATCCGTACTATCGACTCGCTGCACGAGGCACTCGACTTTTATTTTTCAAGCTTTTCACCACTTAGATCTCACCTGGTACTTTACGATTAAAGTTTTTAACATTTTCAATTGGAGTACAAACTTTTCTTGTTTTTAAACACTTATTTCAGTAAACAAAGCTAAATTAATTAAGGGTTAAGGAGAAGGGCCTAGCGATTAAGTGGGTGGAGAATTTTAATTAACGTTGCTTCAAATTTGATTGCTGATTAATCCCTTGTTTGTTTGTATTTTTCCCAGATAAAAACCCTCAAAATTGATGACGAGAAATTTTGTCTAATCGGTTTAATTGTCTTTCAAAGAGAGGATGGGGAAAAAAATCTAATTATTGTTTTTTTTTTAGCATTGGGAATTTTAGAAAAATAAAAAGTGGATTAGTAAATTGATCTTCCTGAATTAAGTTTGTTTGTCAATATTGTAATTGGAAAGTTAAGAAAAGAATGGGGAGTGGTATATAAGAGTTGTTGGTTTATTTCTCGGGTCTCAACCTCTTTATTTTTAATTATAACTTTATTCTTTGTGTATAAAAAAAAAAAAAATGCAAGTTTCGTTTAATTTTGAACAATTTTCCGGTAGAGTTCTTTCGAGTTTCAAACTGTCAGTTTCATATTTTATCATTAATTAAAGGGAAAAGTGTAAAATAACAAGTTTGCATCATGGGGCAAAAAGTAAACAGTTGAGCTAGTCGATACTTTAACACAGTGTGCGCCCATCATTAATTTTAATTAAAAATCTGCCACTATCAAATTGTGCGATTCGAGTTGGGTTATAAAACTAGCAGAAAAAGAACGGGAACTATTACTTTTAACAGACTTAACACACACAAAAAACAGACATTTGTTTGAAAATTCTTTTTGTTAATTAATAGTTTTACACGGCCGAAAAAACCTGAAAGGTTAAGGCATATAACGAGATATAAACATCCCAAAATAAAGTAACAGCTGTAAAACTGTACAAACACAACTCATAAACTTCTCTTTGTGACGTCGTAACATACGATTTCTGCATGAAAAGGTTAACACCTATTGTCATAACTTCTCAATCTGTTACATTACGAAAAATTTATCTTAGTCGCAGTTTAGCTTTTTAATGCAAGTTTAGTTACTGTTTTTTAAGTTTATGTTTGTTTAATGATTGTTTGTTTTCACACCAATAATCACTCTGTGTTCATGTGCTGATGGACTTTTTTCTTAAAACCAGACACATACCTTTGGTCTAACCCAGGGTAGAATGTACATGCTTCTGCCTTTCGTCTGGTCTACCCTCTAGCGGCAGAAGGTAAAGCGACATTTAACTTCACTAACTAAAAATTGCTGCGTAAAGAATCTTGTTCGAAGAGTTGATTCAACCATTCATCAAAAATTGCGTTTTAAAAAGGTATTTTCTGAACCATCTAATCAATCTTCAACTTCTTACATGTCCAATTTCAACATAAACAAACACCTGATTTAACATGAAATGTGTATAAAAAAGAAATCGCTTCCCTTCCACCTTTTCAAAAACGTGCAAACGATCCAGAACATACTTGTGTGTGAACATCAAAAAGAGAGTCCCCTCACTATCTCACACAGTTAGAAACGTGCGGTAAATGTCAAGTCCGACACCGTCCTCTCTCCAGGGCCACATTTGAAGGGTAAACGAGTCCCCTTCGCCTCTACTCTTCCCAATGATTGCCCGGGTTGAAAAAGAAAAAAAAATGTCACAAACCCTCTCATTCTTCATTCCGAGACAAGTTTTCAACTATATTACAAGAAAAAGGAAGAGAATCTTTAAAATTTTTCCTCATCTTCTTCTTTGGCACGAAAACGAAAATGAAATCATCAAACTCGGCAATTGCGGTATGAAAACTTTTCTAATTAAATTTAGCTGCTAGAAACGGATGAGTTTCTCCGGCTTCATCCAACCAGTGAGAAAACAATAGTTGAGCTTAGACATTATGGGTTTAGATTGGTGTATTCATGTGCTGATGGTTTTTTTTTTCTTCTCAATACCCCTTGGCAGATTATTGTCTTAATTGCCTTACTTGGGTTTTGGATATGACTCACGTATACTCGTGGGGATCATTCGGCTAATTCCACATCTTTTCAATTTTTTTTTCTCTTTTTCTTATTTTTTCTGGGCGTTTAATGAATTTACAGGATTGGATAAATGTGAGGAGCTAGTTAAGCTTGTTAATAAAAGAGAAATGGGGTGGTTGTTTGGAAAATTAGTGTCGATCGCGGTGTATAAGACTAAATTAAAACTTTTGTTTAATTCTACACAGTAAATGAAATTTAATTTCCTATTTAGCTTCTTTTTTTTAAATTTGAATAAACAGAATATTCATGATTATTCTTTTACTTGAGGCAGTAATTTTACTCTCGTACAGAGAAACCTTATATCAAAATTATCTGCAAAAATTTAGTCGTTGAAACAGGCGAAACTAAGTTTACGAGTCTTAATTTTAAAATAATTTTCAATTAAATTATTTAATAATTACGAGTTATATTTTAAGAGATGCACCTGAAAAGTGGGGAACATGTAAATGCAAGAAGGACTCTGTTTGCCCACGAGTCAAATTGGGTCATTGCCAAAAAGTACTTGAATGCCATTTTTTCAATGTTCGAGAGTAAAAAAAAAAAACAATAAAAATTGTTTCTGAAATCACGTGATCAACAAGCGGGGTCAAAATGACGTTAATTTAAATTGGGACATGCTTTCTGTACAGTGGTTTGCCACATACATGTAGAGATTGGTTCTATTCCCAGCGCGCCAAGTGAAATATGCTATCTCTATGTTTGCTCGTGATTACTCTACTCACCTAAACACAAAAAGTTCTAAGATAGTGTAAATTGATTATTTCCTTTCTGTGCCGAGAGATTTGTTTTTGTTTGTTTCTATTGAAAATCCAATATAAAAAACACTCTTACTGTTGTAAACAACGTCAACCCTGTTACTTACATTTCAGTTGACAAAACTTTGTGAAACTGAAATTTGAACTACAGAAAAATAAAAATTTTCCAAGGTTGCAATCATCATCAATGAGCTTTAGGGTCTGCAATCCTAAGCTCTTCAGTATCATGCAACATTCAGGCCTAGTGCAGGATGAAAGCTTGCACTCTCAAACGACGTACATTGTCATTATTTCTAAAATAACCAAAAACAAAACTTTGTAAAATGAGCTCCCAGATATAAAAAAAACTACCAGTGTCAAACAATGGCCACGAAAGGCACTAAAATGACACTCTTTCTTAGAAGAAGTTTTTTTTACTTCTAACTCAAAGTAAATAATTTAACGTTCAACTACAATTGTAATAGCACTAATCTTATTTCCTCGTCTCATTGGTCAAATAAAACCAATTCCAAACTTTTCAACCAATTGGAATAAATATTAGACAGAGAAATCCATTCGGCACACTAATACCTGTGTTTGTGTTTCAGTGAGCAGCTGCAAGGGATCAGAGAACGCTTGAAAAGGGGTCAGTACGAGTCGTAGAACCCATCCATCAATATGCATTCTAATACAAAAACTAGGCTTTTCAATCATAGTGCAATGATGACCCCCCTACGAGTGTTCAATCTCCCTTAAAGTGGTGGGCAAAGGAGGGGAATCTATTTTTCAAAAGATTTACTTCCCACCCACAGTCTACAATATCCTTCATCTGCACTCGCATTTTACATCCCTCTCGCTTTTCATATCAATCTATGGCAGTGATATTATGTTCCATTCATTTTCAATCAGATGATGTCAAAAAATTGTTTTTAGTTTGGGGAATTTTGAGGAGAGATTTAGGGGGATGAAAACGATAAAACCGTATAAATGAAGGATGAAAATCGGCTTAAATTATAGAGGAAAGAAATGGTGATGTTGAAACGGAAAATTTGCAATAATAAAATCGAGGAAGGATGTACGTTAAAAAGTCTTTTTTTTTTCAATTTAAAAACTAAAAATGAAGTGTTTTTTTCCCTAATATTAAAATTTTAGATATCCCGTTTAGCCAAATTTATTTCCTCCTCAAATCTACGAATGCGACGACGTTAGTTAAATATATTCCAAATTAAATCTGATTTGCAGCTGATTTTTCTGTACCTGAATTCTCTATCAACTGACTTCAATTTTTACCATAAAAAATGTTAAAATTCTAAACACTAATAAACTTAAATTGTCAATTTATGACATTTCGGTATAAAAAAAAAAGTAATCAAAAAGTTATTTTAAACTTTTAATACTTTTACAAGTGAGAAAGATAAGCCACCATACCAAAAGATTAACAACCTCTCCGTTTTCGCTTATACTAACAAATCCGACCTTCCGAAACCCATTTTTCTTTTCTCAATCTTCTATCCTATATACCTCCTTTTTAAAAAAAAAAATCCTCATAAGCAATTTTTCCGTTTCGCTCTCAATTCCTTACCATTCTCACCCACGCCCCCCCCCCCCCCCCAAAAAAAAGGGGTAAAAAAAATTACATAAATAAAAAATGTTAATTATAAGCGCTACAAAAAAAACTAGCAGCTACAAGTTTTAAAAAAAGTGTTAACGATGTAAATGTCTTTAACTAACCTATTAAAACTTAAATGATGGGCCTCAACTAACATTTTAACACGTCCAATGTGTGTGAAAATATTCAAAACGGCACAGCTGATGTAATTACCGTGCAACTGTGTTGTACTTAAAACTCACTTGTTCAAGAGAATATAAAATGCAAATGAACCGCTTTCATCAAACGATTAAACCGAGTTGATATTTTTCCTAGTAAACGAACATCAAATAAATAAAAATAATTTTTAAAAAAAAGGAAATGCTATAATCAGCAGCGTTAAAAGAACTGTATCAATTTCAACACTATTTACACACAGTGAATGTGATGAAACATGAGTGAAATCGTAGCTTTTGATGGATGAAATCAGCTTCATCAATGTTGCATGACTCATGAGCTAGCACCAAAACACGCAAATGCTTTCAGGCACAAGACACTTAAATACATACTAAATATACTGCGGTATTTATTTTATCTGAAATATGCAATTTAGCACATTTCAAATAGTCTAACTTTGCAATTTGTAAGTTTCCCAAGATATAAATTTTAAAATTTCATTTACATTAATTTGTTTTTAAGAATTTTTAAAACCCTGCTTTTGCTCAACTTTCAAAGGAAGAAATAATTACAAGGTTTCAAATATGTAAGTAACTGCATTCATGATTATGATTAAAACTGAAATTTCTCTACAACTTAAATTTAAATTTTGCAAAGCATTCGAAATTCATATTATGTGGATTTTAAAATTGCATTTGGACCTAATTTGTAAAAGTAGCCCTATTCTTTTATCTTAAAAATATAAGTTGAGAAACATCAAAAGTGATCGTACATTAGTTCCACTGAAACTATTGATGGCCAGTCAGGCAGTGCCATGGAACAAACCTCATTACAATATTCATTCATTTCCCATTGTCTACTTAACTATAGCATCACATGATATGACAAAATTAAGTTATACCTCAGCTATACTTGTTTAGTTCAAGATTTGAATGTTAATTACACCAAGTGATTACTTGTGGCACAAATCTCATAAGAGACTTACATAAAGACTTTAAGGCCATAACTTTGAATTTGCCTCACTGCGCTTATTACGTTTCTTTGAGAACAGTCTTGTACAATCTTATAGCCTATTTACCTATTTTCTCGTTAAACTTTCATCAGAATCTGAGAAATACCCGCACATCTTCTTAATAATAAACAAAATATTTCTTACCGCTTACTTCATTCAGTCTTCATACCCAGATGAAGCGACATCTTGTTCTTCCTATCGGGAAGACAAATACACAACATGAATTATAAAACTTAAAATTAAAATTTTGCCAAGTGTTTTAGAAAGAATTATGTGATAAAAGATTAATACTCCAAAAGTTAAAAATTTTATCAAAAAAAAAAATTAAATATAAAAAATGTCATTAAGATTAATAACTCAGATTAAAAAATCAATTTAATATTTAAGTTATCTTCAGTTTTGAGTTTTTAATACAAACTTCACTTTTTTTTTTATTTCACACTTTTCTTTCAAAACCTTTAAACCGTCAAATCTTTAAAAGTATCATAAAAATTTTACCTTTGACAGTGATATTTCAAACTGGCAATAATGCTTTTTACTGTTTTACCAATAAAAGAAAAGTCACCTCAAGAATTTATTTTTCTTTCATGTATTGTAAACATTTCTAAAAATATATTTAATTTTCAACCTTTAAAATCTCAGCATTTGGCTATAAATATTTCGTTTCTTTTAATAACTCGACTCAATTTCAAGTTAATGCAAACAAAAATTCTTCAAAACTTAAACTTTGAAATTTTTTTGTAGCTTCTAATCTGATTAATGGCGCCTAAATTGAGTATAATGAACAGAAATTTATTACCATCTACTAAAAGATTTATATTACTTACTTAGAAAAACCAAAGTGCAGAATCAACTAACCAAACATAAGAAACACAAACAAGTAATGTTTATTTAAACAACTTCAAAATATTCAACAATTCAAACCAGATTTTTGTTACTTGAAAAAAAATTCTTGAATGACTAATCGTAAATTTGTCAAATTAACTGCAGATTTATGTTGTATATTTATGGATAGACAAACATTGCCCTATTTATAAAATTCCAATAAATTTAAGAAATAAAAAAAACAAAGATAAATAGACCAGACGATACAAACAGATGTTAATGATGAATGTTAACGGAGAAAAGTTGGGTCAACCAAAAATTTTCAAGCAATTACGTAGGAAAATGATGAAATGCAGTTGAAAAATCCACAACCAATTTGCATACAGGTAAGTTTGCAAAGTACATAGGCAGAAAAAGCATTTATAATAAATAGCTTTCTCTCTGCAAAAATAATTCATTAATCTAATGGGGGGGGGCACTTGGTCATAGGTGGGTCTAACTGGAATTAGATGTAGAAGCCTTCAACATGGATTCTTACATAATTCTTGGGCTTTAGTTTTATATTTGAAAGTCTTATAACAAATCTCATTTTCATCTGTTTGTAGCAAATCATTAGACCTTGGCAATGAAAGCCATGTAGTACATCCAGTTTTGTCACTTGCCTTCCCCACAATATGACGTAGTCGCATTCAGTTAATAACTTGTTGTTGCAATTGATTCAATGTGTTTCTAATGTTATACAGAGCATTATCTCTTCTATTGAACGTAAACAATATGAACAGAATTAATAAGTGTTTTCTCTTTCCATTGCTGCCTTGGAATCAGTAATTAGTCCAATTTACTGTCCAGGAGGGGGGGATTCAAAATATCACCGTTAATGTTACAAAAACCCAAGCCCCTGCGTTTTTAACAAGCTACCTACTACTGCATTAATGATCGTATTTTTCGCAAAGTTTTGGTTTGTAATTATTATACTCAGAAAACTAAATTTGTTTTTAAAATTTTCTCTTCCAAGTATCATTATTACTCTTATTATCATTTTATAAATAAATTGCTGTAATTCCAAAGATATCACTCGACCACTATATTTGCTATGGTTCATTACCTGCATATCCATTACAGCAGGGGACCACTTTGGCAAAACACATTGTAAGCAGAGAACGTTTTTTTTATTAGTGTTAGTAGCGACTATTTTGGAAACTGGCTCACAATGTTTATTTTGTTTTTTATTCAGTGTGTTGATATGCAAGAATGTTGGCATTATTTCGGAATAATTTGAAAAGATTTTTCAGTTTAATTTACTACATTTTTTTGTTTATTTGTTTTATTTGTTTAGCTAAGTGTGATTGATTGAATTGCATTTTACGTTACACCAAAAACAAGATTAGACTTTTGTCAAATTAAACGAGAAAAGTGACAGTGAAGAGAAAAACAAACACAAGCAGGGTGTGATCAATTAAGACATATATATCAGTGGGTTAGTTGATAATGTCGTTTGTGGAAAATCAATATTAACTGTAAATAAGATTTGTTATATTTATGACCGTGTAAAAATTTATCTTGATTAACTTATTTCCAAAAGTGTAGTAATTATTACTATACCACTGTGAAAAACACTTTCACTAGTACTCGGGTGTAAAAAAAAAAAGAGTCATAAATATATCACCAAAAGTGATAAAGTTAGATTAGATAAAGTATTTATAAGCTTAAATACAATATTCATTAAAACCAAAATTCGTTCGAAAATTTTTGGTTATTTTAACAGTTGAAAATGATTTATTTTTAACTGTACAAGTCAAAATTTTTGGTTAGTTTAAGTTTTGAAGTGATCATAAAAGTAGTAAGTAGTATGTTTAAAATCATAAGGCCAAACTGGTTGATTAATTTTTTGCTCTTACAATATATTACTTAAGTATCCAACCCTACAAACTTACCTATCATTTTACAACAAAAGTTTCATTTACAAGGTAGTCAAGTAAACTAAATTGACATTTAAACACAGAATTTAGTCTCAACAGGGCATATAATGAAATGGGAACCCTATCTACTAGTCCTAAAAACTAAGACAGTACAAAAATCGAAATATAAATGCAAATTTGGTCACCAGAACATTTGAAAACTTTGTGGGTAGACTGAGCATTTCTATGTTTTTTGAATAATTGCTTTTTTGATGAATTCCAGTTTCGCAATTTGCTGATTATGCAATTCGAAATCTCAGTCTATTTTGTAATGTAATGAAGAAACTAAGCATTTCCATTTGCTAAAGAAAAAAAATTTCATTTCACAGCAGCTTCATCACATATTGGGATTGCACAAAACCCTCAGACAATGATAGCATATCCCATTATGCATCACTGGTTAACCACTCTAATCCCACCGATTCCCTGCGGTTTTCCAGCAACAAACTTGATACCAAACAGTCCCCAATCGCATGGAAATAGGCAAATCCAATATCTTACCACCTGTAGCTGTGCCATCAACTCATGCGGCATTGCATGACGGGAGTTGAGCAAAACTCCACGAGTACAGCCTAACCGGCTCATTCGCCAGCCCGCAGTTGCCACGCGAAGGCTGTAGCGTTATTCTTAAACCCTAATCGCTTAAAAGCAAACCTTGACCGCTAATACTAATCACGTGCTACCAAAATATCCTGGATTGTGCGATCAAATTGTTTAGATTTATTTTTCTGTTGAATTGAACTTGATGATGTGCATGTACTGTTACAAATTTGGAAGAAACAAGTTTACGTGATTTACGGTAAGATATTTTTTCCTCAGTAACGTACTTTAAGCACATATTATCTATTTTATTTTTACCTTAGAATATTTTTCAATTATAAGCAAACTTATAAATTCTTAATTCTAATTTTTACCTTCGTAAATTCATTGTCCTTCATCTTTTTGGGGTAAAATTTTTCAAAAAAATTCCGTATTTCCAACCTAAAAAAATAGAAAAAAGAAATTAGTTTTTTGAATACCACATTAAATAGTATTATAAATTGATTTTTTTCATTTTCCTGTTTACAAACAAAATTAATCCCCAACGTGTGTTAATTGGTTTTTTTTTTCCCTATGTGACCAATTTTTTACTTTTGTCCCCACTATTTTTGGTCGTGTTTAAACCGTAAATTTAGTCTTATTTTTAAAAGTGATGAATAGTTTAATGCCGCAAAAGACAAGTTGGGTCGTATAAGGAAAGAATGCGGTAAAAATTTCTAAAGTTCGTGTCATTAATCTCAAACGTTATTTTTAATACGGGTTTGCCTTTTTAAAAAGTCGTGTAATTTAACGATAAATTTATAGCAAATTTCATTTGCAAAATTTTTTTTTTTAATATAAAGTGAAGTGAAATTTAATAGTTCATGGGAAATTCGTGTATCACTTATACAGTTGCTATTTCCTGTTACAGATATATTATTTTTTTCGATTGATATGCATGACTTATGTAATTTACATTTGTTAATACACTCAATAGAGAGACTTGTTTACAGACCGGAAAATTTTTTTTCTCCCGTTTTTAAAGCGATTGGATATCTGTGTGGTTAACTGAAAACAATTTTTCTTTAAAGTTTCAAAGTTTATTTTCTGTTTAATGGAGTTTTCAATGACCCATAAAAAATTTGGGAATTTCAATTGACCCATAAATGTGATGGAAACGGCAGAGGAAATGAAAAGGGAGTGAAAAATGGGGGTAAAAAGTGAGTTCAAAAACCTTCAAGAAAAGACAAAAAAAATTTCCTTTAAAAAAAGAAATTTTTTTTTCTAAATGTTACAATAATAACTTCTAAAAAAAATGTCATTCATCATTATTTTTATCAAAGCTCTCTTGAAAACTTTTTAAAATGATAACTAAATGAATTGGTCGTTATTGACCTTGAAATAAATTTTTTAAAAAACCATGAAAAAAAAAAAAAAAAATGTTTCTAACGGAAGCTCTACGAGAACTGACACTTGAAACAAAAAATACTTTTTAAAAGCGTTTTCCTGTTAAAATGATTATTGCATATCAGTGACCTACAAAATTGTGATTGCTCTGTGATTGTTGCATAATGCCAAACGCCAATGAAAACTGGCATAACTCCAAAAACTTTTTAAAACGAAAGAAAAAAAAATTCCCCATGAAACAAACCCTTCCAAACATTGTTGTTTACTCAACCCTAGTTTCCTGCTCTTAATTTTTTCTCAAACCCTTCACTCCACTATAGAAGCCCAACTACACATTTGTGTGCGCGCATGCAAATTATAGGGAGCATATGTTGTAAATAAACTAACAATTTATTGGGTTGAAGATTGGAGAAAAAGCAGAACCTCATTAAGGTAAACCAAAGATTTTTTTAAAGCTGAGTGACAACTTAAAATAATTTTATTCACTTAATTTTGTTTTTTAATCCGAGAAACAAAATTAAAAATTTATATCTTTTACATTTTAAATTTAATCTCAAGGATTTTTTTATTTTAAGAATTACTTAAATATTTCCTTGCCCTTTTTTAAAAAAAATTGTTTTGTGGAAAGAAAATGAACCACACATTCGTTTACAATCGATCTACTCGTTAATGTCAGCATACAGCAAACTTCATTACGATCTTGAACAAACTATTGAGAACAATTTGTTTTTCAAAGACTAAAATAGGGTTTAATACTTTTTCTAATTCACATGAAATCAAGCTTCAATACTTTTTACCTCGAAATAATTTACCTGTTAATCATTAAATCGCTTTTATCTCCCAAATTCTTAATTACTGTAAATCTTTCATCCAAGACCAATTAATGGAAACGACTTTTAAACGTTGAGACGCGATCGATTTCATCCATAAATATCAATCACGGAATTCCCATGTGTGTTGTAGTGAAAAATCGGGTATAGGGGTAGGGAAAAAAAATCTTCAGTTGGTTTAAATCGATATTTATCTGATTACATTTCACATGACAAGCGACTATTAACTTTGTCTAACAACGCGAAAATTTCTAAGCGGAGTTACGGTTCTATCTAAATAATCACTCATTCGCACATCATAGGACTGTTCCTTATTTCGTACAGGAATACCCGAGAAGAATCATAGCTAATTGGGCGATGTCGCTTCGGCAGGGCTAATAAAGGCGGCGCGTCGGTAATACCAGGTGGAATTCTATCCGCCAGTACCGACGCACGACCATTATTAGAATACTGCGGTCATTATTAGAACTGCCGAAGCGACATCGCCCCATTAGTTTGTTCCAAAAAACTTCTACGAAACCAAACACTGGGCGGGATTTCAGTTTTGTACGATACTTGTAATATACACCGTGCCATTTGTAAAATTTACTTACCGAATTGTCATAGACATTCCAAGATTTTAAAACTTCAAAGTTGTTAATCTAAAAAGTTTGAAACGTTTACGTAAAGTTTTTAATACTTTTCGTACGAAAGATCTCAACTTACCTTTATCGCCATTTATGTGATTTTACTTCTTTAACAAAGCTCCAATTTAATTGGTTCATTTTTATAACACGGTCGACCATTGGTTTAAAATTTTATGTGATTTATGAACGGTAGTCGGGTAGAGCCATACCCTTTATAAAACTTCAAATTTTATAGTTCAGTCATATTTGTAGTAAACTGAAAAGAAAGAAGAAAAAATTTACTTGTCAGTAGTTAATTTACTTTTCAATTACATGTAGTAAAGAAAAAAGCCTTTCTTTAAAAAAAATTCTTTATTTAAATCTGGAACCGTTCACATCTAATAAAATTCTGAGAAAGAAATAAAAGCAATGGCGCGTCTCATCCCGGCTTAATGATGCAAACAAAAGAAGCATAGAAGAAAAGCTAACGTGAATCTTGCAATTAATAAGAGATTTTTATCACATAAAAGAGAGGAGAAAAAAATGTCAAAGGAAAGGATTAGCGTAATTATCATCATCGTCATCTTATATCTATTTCTAAAGGCTTCTAAGAAAGTGATTGTGACATAAAATGTGTTGTTATATGGAAACCCACTAGACCCTCGTATAACCAACATTTATAGTCACCCTCATGATTTATTTCCCACCACCCACGTTGTTGTTACGTTGAAATGACAAATTTTAATCTCCCCCAGAATGATACCATCACTACTAGCTTTAATAGGTGCATAAATTAATTGAATCACTAAATTATATTTAATAAGACTGTGAAATGAGGGGGGGGAAACAAGTGTTGCAGTTTACTTAATGTTCCTATGAGAAATAAATTAAAAATTCATCTGTTTGGAATTAAGTGACTTAACAAAATTGGCTGTTGGGTTCTATTCACTTTTATCAATCATATCCCATGTGTGAATTTCTTTATTTTTATATTTAATTTTATGTTGGATGAGACCATGGTACAAAAAAAAGTAGAAAGTATCCAGGTTTCTTTGTTTATTGTGATGGAAGTTGACTACTTTACTTAGTATTGAGTAAAAGGCAATCAATGTGTTTGTAAACATAAAAAATACACATCTCACACATTCTTTTTCAAAGCAGAAATTTGAAGTATTCATTAGTTTTTCCAATTTTCCCCACTAGTTAATTAAAGCTAATTACATTTTACACAATATTGAGTAAAAGGCAATCAATACACTGTTTTAAAGCGTTGTCACTCGATCAAATAAATAAAAACAATCGTAAAGTTACATCAGCAGTGAGTTTATTTGTTATGCTTATAACTAGCCATTGGTCTAAAGACAACTCAGCGTTTCCTGCTATTTATATTCTAACAATTTATAACATAAGAAATCAGTCACGTAATCTCAATAATAATTACTTGTAACATCAAAAACATGTCAAGTTGTGTAGTTAGATCGCATGTTCCAATTCACTTTGCAAATGAAGGCCAAGGTCGACATCAATAAACATATTTTGCCAAATTGCCATTCCAATCAAAAGCGTGTGAAACGTATTGATTTTTATTGTAAAGTGATTGAGAAAGCGTTTGGAATGTTCGTGACATTCCCCAAACAAAACTTCCAGTATTTATCTTGTCTTGTCATTTTCGTTTTAAAAAGCGGGTAGTGCGACTTGAAAATGGACACAAAGAAAATAAAACCAACTGAAAGGAAATAGGAGACAATAAGAAAAATAACACGCTCCACTTGAAATGAGTTTGATTCAAGTAGGTAACACCAGGGGTCAGTTGACCAACATTGTGATGAGTTGGAAGGAATTTATAAGAAAGTAAATAAATTTTATTTTTATTATTTCCTTATATATTAATTATAAAATTCATTTTCTTCAATAAACACCCAAAAAAACAAATAAATAAAAAACTCTTTGAAGTTCATAACTTTTATATTTCAATAAGGAAAAACTTTTTTCTAATTCAACTTTTCTCATATTGACAGTCAGTCAAAACTCCCCAACTTGAAAAAATGTCATTTTCCCACTCAAGAACTGAAGAAACAATCAAAAAGTTGGAAAGTTATTTCTTCCACTTTTGAATCTTTAATAATAGTAGAAATCTAAAAACTGTCACTTCAAACTTAGAGACAGCTCCAGTACAATCTTCATTGGATTCCTTTGAACCTTTATATGTTCAGTGAACTAAAATTAATTTTTAAAGACATAATCATTAGACTGGCCTTTGGATATATTTTCTGTTGTTTATTGCTTTTCGCATGGAGGTCACTTGTTGGTTAATGAAGCTCACCCACCAATGTCAACATCAATAACATTGCAAATGGCCATGACAACACGCAAGATAGATATGTTCTTTGCTGTATTTCATTTTTTTTCTTTAATGACAATAAAAATTTGTTACTACAAGAGACTGTTCACTAGTTTGTTGATACAGATAAGAGTTTTATTGTTCTTTTAAAAGGAGAGATTGGAAAGAAAAAGAGCAAGATAATTTGTAGTTATGGTTGTTTTTTTTTTTTTGGTTTTCAGAACGTTGAGTTTAAGTAAGGGAGAGAGAAAGGGTTGTGTTGATAGTTATACTCAATTAAATTCAGAATTTAAATAAGAAGTGTTATGAAGTTATGTAGGAAAAGGGAGGTAGGGTTTACAAATATCTTTTATAAATGAATTTGACCTGGATAAATGAGATAACAGTCTAATAAAAGAATTAAACTGCTTAATAAATCTTTACAAATTAACAGACACAAAAAAACTCAATTAAATAAATTTACTGCCAAATTTGTTAAAATAAACACATAAAATCGTGTAAATCTTAAAAAAAGTAAATATCTGATCATATTAGACAATTTTACACATGTTCTAATGTCTTAGAAACTCTCTATGCATCTTGACAAGAGTGACTCTACAGACAGCAACACTTTCAAGCAATAATAGTTCATATAATAGTGGCTAGTTGGCTCTTGTTTACAACTTTCTTCTGACCTTTCTACATTAAAATTGTTTTACAAAGTAGATAAAATCTAACCTCGACTTCATGCAAACTTCGGATCAATCTAACGAAAAGATTAACGAATTCATAAAACTATTATCAAGTCACGAAAACCCTGTAACTTTCCACTCGACATAATTTCAAACCAAAATCTTTACATTCTTTAATTACATCGAAATTCAATAAACCAATAAATCACGTCTCACTGCACCAACTTAATTAATTCACCGGTCTAAACTTGAAGTTACAAGAGTAAACTTTACCTCAATGGCTAAATTAGCTTTCAGATCTTTGCACGTCATAAGATCAAGAAGCTGTATCTTTAAAACACGTTCATTTCCTTTGTCATGAATCACTTTTCATGCACTTCACTGTACAACTAATTTAGCAAGAGCCTTTTCTCAGTTAACAACTGCTTTCCTCTTTTACACTTCTTTTCTAAGGAACTTCTTGGTGAAAATGAGGTATTTAAGTGCTACCAAGACCAGGGTCATTTGCCAAGGCTTTAAACTGTGGCTTTTTAAAGATAAGAATGGTAATGCTGAGATTTCAGAATATAGAAAAAAACCTTATAAGTAGACCACTTAATGAAAAGACTTGAATTTATGCACTTCCTTAAAAGCAATTGATTAATTTTGGTGTTTAGTATAGTTGAGACATGATGATGTCTCCAGAGTCATTTTTCTAGGAAAGTAGACATCTCAATTGATGACCGAGTCGAGCGGGAAGAATGTTTGAGTGATGATTAAAGATTTAAGTACTTGTTGGGTGGCACTAATGGTCTCTTAATTGACACCAGGCTTGAGTGATGTTTGGTCTTACAAGAGAAAAGTCATAGAGGAGTTGTGACTTCAAGTTTACAAATTATAATTTTAAATTACTGAAGCACATTCATATTATTTTTTTTTTTAGAATATATTTTCAGTATTGACAGAATTTTAAAATAATAAATTGAACGTTCGAATGTCTCATTATGGTATTTTCAAATTGTTAAGGCACTCTATAATTAATAAACGTGATGTGAAATTATAAACTTGAACA
The DNA here is from genome assembly GCA_034686365.1 of Pachymerium ferrugineum. Lineage (NCBI taxonomy): Eukaryota > Metazoa > Arthropoda > Chilopoda > Geophilomorpha > Geophilidae > Pachymerium > Pachymerium ferrugineum. The sequence goes on along the minus strand of JAQGAS010000204.1, from coordinate 48,306 downwards.
TTAATTCTTACTGATGATGGCAATTCATTATCTTTTCAACCACAAAAGAGAATTGAGTGGTAGTATTAATTTGACCAGTGTTACATCTTCCCTAGTAATTAATTGAAAAGCCAATGGAGAAATCTTTATAATCAACCAATAACGTCAGCACTTTAAAATCGGAAAATACGCAATAATAATTAGCATCATTTGATAACATATTCATAGTTTACACAATCAAAATATTGAATAGTAACTGATGTTGAGTGACAATTGCGACTAATTATTTTTCAGAATAATAAATCGGATGATGCTACTCCCCAACTTGTAAAACTAGTTGTAAAAACGTGTGAATTTTATAGCATATGGAGATGCTTTTACTACAAAAACTTGACTGCAAAAAAAGGGTTAATTTATTACAATTACAATTTATTACAATTTTTTCACTGGGTAAGTACAACAGAATTTACTTGCTGACGTTTACAGCAACTTATTAACAATAATAGGCTGTAAATTAATTTATTTTAAAACGCAAAGATTAAAAGACCTACCAAGAGTTGATCATTTTTTTGACCATTTCATTACATCATCAGTTTTTCATTACTTTGCAGTCAGTGATGAAAAGAACGAGATTTGATCAGTACTTTAAGCAAAAAAAATTAGTCTATTTTCAATTTCGATGTACCCCATTTATAGCCTTTTTTTTAATATTTAAATTAATGGACTTCGCACTTCCTGCTATTCCGGCCAATTTTTGTTGTATCTTTATGGTTGTCAATATTGATCCATTGTAAAATTTACATACTTTTACAACTCTTTCTCTTCATATATGTTTATTTAAACTAAATCTGGCAAAATCTTGTGACTGAAAATCAATTTTACAACTTCCCATGTGGACTCCACCCTCCAAAACATGAGCTATGTTCTGCAATAAAATTGTTTACTATCAAATCTATCCATCATTTAGACGTATTTTTGACTCATATTATCAATGCATGACTTACTACTTCCTTTCTTATCTTCCAAAAAAACATGTCTTTGCCCAACTTTTGTAGTTTGGATTCATCTCCTATGCACATTGCAATAATGGTGTTTGCAAGTGCAGTTCAGCAAAGCCAACATTTCATTCCCTTAACCTTTCTGCCATAATGCACATTTGATTTCACATTTCATTTCCCATGCGAACTTTAAACTCACAAACTTTACATCAAAAATGTTAAGTTAGAAAAAAATTTCACGCACCATTCACTCATCTCTTTGAACTTTTTAATGACCGAGTTTTGAATTTAATGTGAAGTAACGACCGATTTTTCTCAGGGCAAAATTTCCATATCAAAATAAATGTTTGTTTGAAGTTTCAAAATGTAATTTTATGTTGGAGAGTACTTTTATAACATAAACACATCATTTCGTTGTTTTGTATCAATAAATATTTGTTGAGGTTTTTAATCTCTATTAAAATTTTAAATTGCGAATCGATGTTGATGCAACAAGTTGTTTAAGGAATGGATGAACTTTTCTGTTTTAATGATTTTTGCTTACGATAATACAACTTCGTTCGTGCAGATCAAGAACTCTAAGCGTTGCCCAAGCCTCTATGGACAGACAAGATCGTCAAGTCTTTGAGGCCTACAGCTGTGGACGACTTGAAAGGATTGAATGAGATGAATTGCTTTAAAGACTTGTCCAAGTCCTAAGGGAATTCCTTACTTAAGATTTCAAAAATAAATTTTAGGAGATAAAATACCGATATTATAAGTATTTTAATTTTTAAACTGCAAAAAATGTGTTTCTTTTGCATTTCACAATTTACACTCAACTCAATGACAGGTTATTACCCTGAAGTAAAATATTTTTACACCAAGATTTAAATTTTAAATGGGAATGACACAGCTTTCAAAAGGTTCTAGGCTTTAAGGGCACTGTTTAAGTGTAATTACCTTTCTACAGGTATACATCTCATTACAAAAGAATATTTCACTTATAAAAACTCCTGCACAGATTTACATCATTTTTATTCAAAAAAAAAGTATAAATCCACATCCAAAACTATAGCCATTTTCACAGAACCAATGTCCCTACTAAAGCCTTAAAGCTCTTTCTAAATCTATTATCTTGTACAAAGCTGGGGAAAATTGATTAACTCAAATGCAGCAAACAGACAAATTACATCCAACTTAAAAATGCAACAGGCCTAAAGGTCAACATCTCAAAACTTTCCACCAACTTCTTTCAAAGTGCAATGATTGGACCAAAGTAACTCAATTTAATTTACACTTCATTGAAATTCTAAGTAATTTTACTACTAAAACCACTGGCAATTAACATGGTACATATATTTTACAATATGATTAATGCTGAATGTCCTTTAAACACTCTTTGTAATGCAATCTGCATGACAAGCACACTTTTCATACAAATTACAAAAGTTGATAGACGTGTGCAACACGTTTCAATAAAGCTAAGTGAATACTGTTAATTACTTTTAACATGGGTCATAAAGAGGTTCATTTACTCACAATTATAAATGTAAGAAAAAACAAAAATGTGACTGCGCAAACTCAAAGTTATTTAGTCAGCCGCCTTTACGAGTAAAAACCCATTAACTAATTTTGAAAATTTTTTTAAAAACTCCTACACACTGCGTAATTATCATTACCTGCAAACTGCTCATTTTAATTTCCATTTCCATCTCGTCAGTCACAACTGGTCACTCAATCATGTGTTAATGTGCTTTCTCACACCTTAAAAACTAATCTCATTTGAAACAATGAGCTTTCACACTCCGTGTGGATTTATTTTTGCCCATTCTCTGCTTCTCCCTTTCCATTTCCTTTGAGGCCACGTTAGGAGTTGATTGCTTTTTTAGACTTTTATTCTTTCTTTTCAAATGTTCCTTCTCTTGTGAATGAGCTTGTCTGATGTGAGCAGTAATAAATCTTTCCCTGGAAAATTGCTATTGTCTTCTAGCTGCACTCACAAATATACACACAACACACCTCATTCAACAAAAACTTTTTTAAAAAGTCATAACAATGTGTGTCATTGGGTGCATTTAATTAAAATTAAAATTGAGTTTTGATAAAGTGTGATAATGGGTAATGATGTCTTTGAACATTGGAAAACTGTTTCCAATAGTTTTAGACAAGCATTTTCTTATTGTTTTCTAGTATCTACAAGGCAATAATTTCTGATAAGGAGAAAGGATTTTAAAAGTTATGCTATTAAAATTTTAGTCTGATTAAATTTTTTTTAGGTTTTAAACAAATAAGCTGTAGTTGGGTTTCATTTTTGAATGCAGCTATTGATTCTTATCATGAATAAATGAGATTAACAGAAATGAAAGACGATAGCAATAATTTTCGTTATACACAAATGCTCGTTTGTATTCAATTTACAAAATTCAGTGTAGAGTAATTTCTGGAAGCCCTCTAGACATGTAAAAACCTCCCAACCATTTTAAAACTTGCCAAACTTAAATTTATCCCACCTATAAGTATCCCTAATTAAAAATTAACAGCAATTTGTAGCATTTTCAAATTAAACTAAACATCCAATGGCTCCTATTCTAATTTAAAACTAACTCCACTTAGTAACAAATTGATAATTAGAGGGAAAAAAAACCACCATTTCTTTCATCTCTAATTGGAAATTACTTCTATTAAACTTACACTCCTTTTCTCAACTAACCAACAGCAAAAACAAGTTCCAAACTTAAGACTCAACACACTGACATCAATAAAATTTAGCAAAATTAATCCGGACAGAAGCCCTTTTCCCTGTAAACATAAAAACCAGGAAGTAAATATATCTTTTTCTCTCTCCCCTTGATGATCACCATCAATTTGCCTAGCACATGTCAATTTCAAGAGTTGAATAGCTCATCCTATTTGCACAAAACGAGTTACAGCTACGTCTGCCCATAAAAAATGTCTTTCAAACTTATACGGATGAATTTATATGAGTTCATTCTTGTTTTTATAAAGATCCAAAAATGTTCTTCATTTGTTGTTACAATAACACGGAAACCTATTTGCAGTAAAAGCTTAAAACTCGCCTCCACAGAATAATCTGAAATTAGTTTTCTTGTTAATAAAGTGTTATCTGGTTAAAATGTCACGCACTGAAATTTGTGGCTAGTCACGTGATCTGATATCACGCGAAAATGTGAGTGAGATTGATGGGTGAAAGCAGGTGTCTTAGAGTTATTTCTTTGCCTGGAATCCACTTTCAGACTTGTCTATTGATTTTTGTATTAGATATAAAATCTTAGGTTGCTACACCTTTTGGGTTTTTTATATGGAAAAACAGATTGTTGTACGTAGGTATCGTTTTAGTCATAACTTGATGTTATCTGTGAATCTGAATACCAGATTTGGCAATAAAAATTCAGATTTTGGTTGAAAGTTAGAGATTCTTTATACAAATGTTTTCATTTATTTATTTTGACAACAGACAGTAACAACATTGCATTTTTTAATTTTTAATATCATTTTGAGTTCACTTTTACCAGTAAGCCCGACAATGTTTTCCCCAATCCATTTAGAATTTTTTTGCCTAATTTCAAAAGTGTTATGGACACCTTGGTTTTGTTTATTTTAATGACCCCATACAAGATTAATCACTTCAAAAGGATACTTTACACAAATAGTAGTGTCCCAATTACTCATTTTGATCATTTTTATATTAATTTAACAGATGAATACGTTTTTAATACTAAAACACCTTGAAACCGGTTAGTCTTTGAAACTGCCATTTTTAGACATTTCAACTTTGAGTAAGATTTAATAAACAATTTTATTCTACGAACACAAAATTTCCAAGACTGCATTTCCATCTAACTTACCCATTTCTCCAGTTAGAAACGACTGTCTATTTCAAAAATTACTCTCGCTTCACAATTCATTTATTTTGATTTTTCCTATTATTCTTTTCATTTTCATTTAAAGGAAAACAAAGTGAGCTTTTCCTTTTGCCAAGATAACATTACATATGTAAGACTAATTTAATTTCACTTTGTTAAAACTCTTATTCAGTCGACTGCAGCTAAGACAATAGCTGAAATTAGGAGCAGGATGTAGGAGTAAGATCATATAAAAGTGTACACACACAATTTGATTAAACACAAAAGCCAAATTGTAATCAGAGAAACAAGAGAAAGTGAATTGCGGAAAGAAATTCAATAAAGTTTTACATAAACCATACCAAAACCATTCAATGCAATTGTGCAGATGTTATTAAAATGCGCGTTAGGACAAAACAAGTTAATGTAATCAAGGTCTTTGAAATTCATTTTAAGTGACCCTCTTGTAACGTTTGTAAGGAAATTAATGGCATTATTGATATTTACCGTGAAACATAGAGGACGTCCCTTTTTATATCTAGGTTTAAAACTTTTAACACACTTTAATGGAATTCTTATCAAATTGACATTTAATTTTTCCCGTGTTAATAAAATTAAAAGAAAATTGCTTGGAGTAGTGACTAACCAGAAAAATCTATGTTTTTAAATTAATTTAGTTTTAATAAATTTTATATACAAATATCGATTGTTCTTTACTTATCTAATGCTGCTTCTGTTATCAGGATTAGTAGACAACTTATCACCTGTACACTTTGATTGAACCATTTTATATTAATTTTTTTGTTGTATTCATAATGTTATAATTCAATTTAACCACTTAATAAATTACTTTATAAAAATCTTCTTTTCACAAACACATAAACATGAAAACATAGCAAACCTCTGACTCCCCAATATCGATTTCCAACCGCGTGTAGGGACCCACACCACAAGACAAAAAAAAATAAAAGTCGTACCCGCTGATAAAATAGCTGAAATTCCTATCCCAAGAGGTCAGTACAGAAAGAACAACCAAATTTGATCAAATCCACTCTAATTTAACTTGTCTTCCGATCACAACAGCACCCGGAAGGCAACAGATTGCTGACCAAACACACCCCAAAATCCCACTAAACCAAAACTCCATTTCACGTCCACAAAACTCTAAATTATCATCCTCTTTTCTGTTCAATTTCCTTACAACACTTTCCACTTGTTGATTGAAATGGTCGGTGACCTTTTCTCCTCTCGCCACCACTCATTCCTTGCAAGTGAACAGAAGCCACGTCTTTTATGCCCTGGCTTGTTTCCATCAACAATCATCAGGGGGCGCTCACCCAGTGTCTCAATGGCGCCGTCTCACGCCTTTTCATACTGAGTTTTTTTTTTTTTTTTTAATCAACTTAAAACTTTTCTTCTATATAATTTTAAGAGTTGATAAAAGTGTCAAGAGTTTTAATAACAATTTTTATTAGTCATTACATTTTTCTATTTTCCACTGTGTAATGAAATTCTCTTTATTTTTACCCAAATCGCATGACTGGGTTCTGAACATGGGTGGTTTTAGGTGTCACGCATTGACACACATATTGAGAACTAACGTTTTTAATTCGGGTAAATTAGGAGTGTTTTTTTTTAGGCTCCCCTAAAGTGAAATATTCGTTATGTGCTATCAAGGACGTCTGGGAATTGTAAAATCCATTTGTGCAAATTGGCATTAACTAATTTCGTTTATTGTATTTCTTTGAATGGAAAATCGTTTTTTATTGTTTTGTTGGTATTTAAATGCAATTAATTTTTGGAGTTGGATGTAATAAGGTAATTGGATTTGTAAATGTTTGGTGAAATGTTCACTTGTCATGAATTTTATTTTTTAAATTGACACGTGTCAGTAAAGACGTTGGGTGAATGTAAAATGGTTAAATTTCTTTCAAGTTTTAATATTCTTGGTTTCTCTTTGCGTTCTAAGACTATTGTGTAAGAAACAAAGACATTCATTAATCTCCACAAATTAAAAATAGGCAAAAAGAAAGTAATTAAGACATTTCAATGGGTTTAAGTCATTTTAATTATCACGTACCACAAAAAATAATGAAAAAACAGAACGAATGAAAAGATGAAAAGGGAGATGTAAAATTCTTTAATGAAGTTTTTAAAGTAAGAAGTTTTTTAATGCTTTTTGACCTATCCTATACCCTTCGGTTTTAGTATTGTCGGTATTTAGATAATGTTTTGGGTGTGTTTTCATTTATTTAATTTCCATTCCCGTCATTATAATTATTAACAGTAATTAATAACCAGTAAATAGTAATTAATATCCAGTCACTAAAACCTACTCTTTAAAAAAAAAAAAGCTTCCATAAATAAAATAAGAACCAAAAATCAATTTTAAAAAACTTTTCAATTTAGATTTATTCCAAAGCAAAGCAAATATTTTTCTTCAAAAGTAAACTTTTCAAGTTTGTGTAATTATTTAATACCAGCTAGCATATTAACAAGCTTATGGTTGATAAAATATTAACGGGATAGTCATTATTCATTTATAGAGAAAGTCCGAGTAGCTAGTGATGTGAAAAGTATCAGAATAATCTAACCTAGAGAATACTATTTCAATTATCTTTGAAAAGAAAAATTTTACTATGAATTTGGTGTTCTGAGATCATAAAAGTGAACACAGTGCAAACATTTTGTAAAATTTATTTAGACCATGGTTTACAGGTAGAAAAGGTTCCTAGTAATTTAGCTAATCCTGTAAATGGATGATGAGTTGTCGGCGCAAAAAGGCATTGTATATTATCTTTGTAGCAGACAATGGCATAGTGCGTTAGCTCGTTTTTCTCAATGTACGTAGTTGAAACTAGATTGACTAATTCCCATTGTAGAAGGTTCAAGTTCAATACACCTTATTTCTTAGAGTGCAAGCACGTTAATGCATTGTATAATAACAGACTTGGCAAACGCAGTCTAATGTAAAAGTGTAAGGGTATAGGACAATAGAATTTCTTTGTATATTAAATTACTTGTGAATTAATATTTGAATTTCTAGACCGCTTTAAATTTATATTTAACTTTGTAATGGTATCAAATCCTATTACATTAAAATCTAATCTTTCTTTCTCTAATCATGCCAATAACAGTTCTAAGTCTTCTAAAAGAAGGCACGTGCGACAGCATAAGCTTTCCAAGAAACAAAAAGACAGGAACGAAACTAGACCTAGGTCATTTATTGATTTCTCTTCAAAAACTTTCCAACCGAAATAATAATCTAAGAATCTAAAAATTTCACTCCAAATAACATTTCACTGCTACATGTGTCAATGTCCTTAACACCAAATAAGATAACCTCTTTATCTACAATAAAATATCAAAACTTCATATCTCTTATTAAAAACATCACTCATTTCTCATTTCAGATGTGCAATGCGTGAAACAGCTCAATTCTAACAAACAGTGAACCATCAACCCAAACAAGTAAGTGTTTAACAATACCAAAACTTATTACCAATCACTGCTCGAAACCATTGTTTTTAAATCACCCAAGGACTCTATTCCCATGTGCTTACAACCATCTCCCCAGAAACCTCTCATTCATCTAAGGTTCAATACAAGTAAAGATATAAATTCCTCTCAATGCTCTCATAATCTATTGCTCAACTCCCAAAAAGTATTTATGGCTCGAACAAGAAGCTAAGATGACGAACTGTGGCTCATATAAAAGAGCTATAGAATGACTGGCTATTGGAAAAGTTTTCTTGTTGATGTTATTTTGCAGCTCTTCACCAAAGTTTGATGGAAATTGAAAGAAAACAAGAAGATATGAAAACTTGAAGGGCTTTTTCAATTTTCTTCATGCAAAATATGAAAAAAGGGAAATAGATTAAAAACAATGGTTTCTGATATACAAAATTAAAAGTTTTCAAAGTTTCTAAATAAATAGATGAAGTCATCTAGAGTTGTGTTGCAGTTTAGTAGGCAATATTTAGTAATGGATTGTAAATCTAAAAACCATGAGAGCGACAATTCCCTATTGCTCAGTCTACTCAACTTAAAAGCAAAAGACATTTTGAGTTGAAAACGATCAGATTGAAATGTCATTTCCCAATCCCTAGTGCAGCTCCTTTCGATTGTGAACAAACTTGGTAGAAATTCGAAAAATGTGTCACTCGAAATCTCCAGAATAAAATGTGGGAGTAGTTTTGACATGGCAGAGAGCTGTTATATCCCAAGATGTAATAATGCTTCTCAACTCGAATTGTTCTGAACTAGTGGATTGAAAACTGATATTGTATCGTATAAAGTTCTTATATTTATGGTATCAATATCATGACATTCAATTTCAATTAAATTTTCTAATAATAATCACTAGAATCTCCAAAAAAAATTGTAAATCTCAAATTCCAATTTGAAAATTCAATATTTTAATGGATAGCTAAATTTAGAACAAAAATTTAAACTTGCTTTAATAAGAATCTAAATTTTCAATCTTAAGGCAAGTAAGCTGAACCAATTTTAACTTAAGTTATATATATTAAACCCTCAAATGTATTTAACAAACATTTTGATTTGTTAGACTAATGTCAATACTTTCTAATGTTTATCTATTGCAACAACCAAAATAACTTTACCTTCATAGTTGATCTTTCCATCCCTAGGGCCTTAAAATGCAACCACCAGTTATTAACAATGCAACCTTTGATCCATCTTTCACCTTAAGATGTTTAAACATACCAATAAATATCAAAACACTTTCATTTCCTATCCATTAAAACTTCAGTTGAAATAAACAATAAAAGCAAAAGAAACCCTTCAAATGAATTTATCTTTTCATCTAATCTTTGTCCAAGTAAACAAGTGGTGCTTTTATGTTGGGATTAGATTCTCTACTATCCACCCACTACCAACTTTTATCCACCATTGCACGTGCAAAAGACATTTAATTCTATTTTACAACCTCATTTAATGTCAGACCAGATTTCCTTTCAACAAAGACAGATGACCGGCTTTGTTTTAATTCGCAAGCCAAAGGATTTTCAATGGCAAAAAAATGTAGGAAAAACGTGCTTCACATTGAAAATAACTTCAGTCGGTTTAAAATGGACTTCAATGATATTGTTATTAATTCCATGAAATATACAGCAGTTTTCTTAAAGTAGCGGTTCAGTTGCGTATATAATATTTAAAATTCAAATCAGCTATTACTATGTTCATAGTCATACACTCCAATCTACACCGGTCTTTATTAATTGCAAAAATTGAGAAATATTGTGGTAAATTAACTTTTAACCATACATTTAGAATCGTCATACCCACATTTCTATGCAAATATTCACATAGAATTTCAATATTATAAAGGGTTTCTAAATTATTTTAATATTTCATCATATCGGGTATACGCCGACAAATTTTCCCTTGAATTGTTTGTTAAGGAAGTTGAACAGATGTTAGTCCGACAAAGAACCGACAATAAAGAGAAAGCTTTAAACAAGATCTACCAAGCACCTATGTCATTCATCATACTCAATATACCATCACAAGTATTCTCTTATCGAATTTGGTCGCATAGCGGTGTCCAATATCTGGTATTAACTCATTTAAGCATTTCCTTTTAATATGTAACAGGACAATTTTCCTTCCTGTGTTGCTGGTAGGAAACAAGTTTTAAGAGGATAGTACATCAATAATATATGAAAAGGAAAACTTTTAATGGTTTATATTTGGTATAGTTAAAGCTTGCGTGATGACGAAGTGAAGGTTTCGCTGCAAATTATTATTGATTTTGTGGTATCAATTATTTTCATGTTAAGTTAAAATCACTAGCTAGGTGCCTTTTCAAAATTTAGACTGCAATGTTTAATCATTATTATCCCATTACTAGTTGTGGGCAATATGCATGTGCTGCAGAACACTTTGTCCCAATATTAATGTGGTCATGTAGATGATGTGGTAGGGTATGTTATATTAGAAGAGATGTAGGGTTTTAATTTTAAAGAGAGAATCAAGGCTTCTTATGTGATCATGAGATTTCAAGAAATTGAAATCTCAGTTTGGATTGAAAGAGTCAATTAAAGATAGTGATTGAAAGTAGCCATTATAGTAAGCACTTTTACATTTAAAGTTTTGAACCTTAGTAACAGTTTCCTTGAAACTGATAAGAATTTCTGATTTCATAACATCCAAGAACTACTGCATCCTGATTTGTATCAGCATCAAAGATAAAGATTCTATCAGATTTCTTCGACAAAAATGTTTCAACGCAATCTAAAAACTGCAAAACCAATGCGCACCAGGCAAAATAGTGTTTTTTATTTCAACATTTAAATATTAAAAAAATTTATAATAGTTTTTATTGGACTTTAGGACAGTGGCAAATCGTTGATAAAGTATAATACGGTATACATTATACAACCATATAATCAATTTTTTGCTAACTAATCCAACCAAAACCAGGTATGAGGATTCTAAAAATATGGTTACAACTTAATTTCATGAACTTTAAAAATGTGAAACTTCTTCTCCTGTACCCAAAGAATACATACAAATTTGTCACGTCAAAAACCCATCACGTTTGGGGATGGGTTTTTTTTTTTTAGGAGTAAATATGTTTAAGAAATTTTGATAATAAATCTTAAAACTTTGCTTTGACCCAACCTTGATCTTAACATCCCATAAACAAACTATTACCTTTCTAATCAGCAGAAGGCAAACAAAGGTGGTTCAAACTTTTGAAACTTTAAAAACACTTCTTCAAACCTGATTTTGTTGAAACCATGCCCAAGCACATTTTTCCATAAATAATAAAGATACAGCATCATTACTGCTTCTCAACCTGTGCACAGGTCTTAGAACTGCTTAATGAACGCTTATGACCGACGTAAGAAAGTCATTAAAAGTTAATCTCAAGACTCCTTTTTAATTAATGGATAAAAAAACACAGCAAAGCACCTTTTAATGTATCATTAATTTAAGCCACTCACAAACAATAGCTTATTACTCCCTTGTCAAATTTTGCTTAAATTACAGCAGAAACCTTTGAGATAACGTTCAATGATTTCACTATAACATAAACTTTAAAATTAATTTGGTATTTTGGTGTTCATTTCAGTTTGTTAAGCAACCAGATGAGATTGCATTGTAAACTCATAACATGAAAAACGTAAAGCTTTGTCACCAGGGAGGAATTGTGCTCATGGTCATTTAACTAATTATGTAGGTCACAGATGTTGTACTATAGAAGCAGATTCCATTAATTATGAGCAAATTTGTTGGCATTTTGAGTAAACATAGTTAAAAAGTAAATCACTACTTTCAATCATTTCGAAAATCAACACTAATATAAAGTTAAAAACCCACTTGTCATTGCATCAATAATGCAAGAGTTATGAGGGTTGAATGTTAGTATTGGTTTTGATGGCAAATGAAATGTTGATGCAGCTGTTCTTGAAATATGATCAAGATTGGTTTGAAGTTAATGGATCTAGTCATGTAATAAGATTAGAGAAGTTAAATTGGACAGACAAATGTTTATGACAAGAATTTTCGTGATCCTTTCTCTAAACACTGCATCAAATTGTTCTACAATAATTCATTTATATATAGTAACAAATTTAACTTGATAGAAGTTTAGTGCAGTTTAGCTTACAGAAGAATTTCATCATTTGTGATCTTTTATTTGTTCAAGTTTATGAATTTAACCATTTGGGAAATATATGATAATTAAATTATAAACTTTGTTGTTTCATAAAAGTTGTTCCATATTTTAATACTAAAAAGTGTAAAATCTTTCATGGTCGGCATTTACTTCACTAAACCCATGTAAAACCTCACCTTTACAATCAACCACTCAGAATAGCATTTATATAAACTATAAACAAAATTAACATCCAACCAAAAACACCAAAACAAATCACCAACCCATTTACCCAACGTTTTCCATCAATTAACACCTCACCTCACCTACGTCACAAATCACGTGCTTGCCCCACCTTAACCATCACTTCATTCGCTTTCCAGTGCTGCACATGCGCAAAGACTTTCAAACATTGTAACCCCCATCAAACTTTGTCACTTTGACATCTCATGAAGCTACCTTGTTAAACACTTGATCGTCAGAGGGTAAAGAAGAAAAAAATCCAACTTATTTTCCACTGACTTGACTTCTTACGAGATCAAATTGCAGCGCCATCTCCTGACTTCAAATGAGAAGATCCATCAAAGATTTTTAGGGCCAAAGCTCAAACCCTATTTTGTATTTCAGGTAAGAAGAGAAAAATTCCATTCTTCCTCTTTTCACTTTTTAAACCTTTAAAAGGTATCAGGCGATACAGAAAAGAGAGAGAAATCAATGCAACACAATTGCCAATTTTTCCTTTTTATCAAATAGTCCATTACACATCATTCTGCACTTCTCAAAACTTTTTTCATATTCTTCCTTCATCTTTTTTCCTATTTTGCCACCTTAAATTTCAACCAAATGACAGATTTCATTACAGACCAAAACACTTTTATATATTATTTCTTTCTCTTCTTTTTCATTTGTAGAAACATAAATTTCATTTACGTGCTGAAATTTCCACAAATGTTTTCCAAGTGAAGAAGCAAATACATTTCAAGTGTCATACCTCTTAACCTCCTTTCAACATTTCATATTTTCTAAGTTGAAATAATTTTTTTTAGAGTTGACTTAACTCGGGAGAACTTTCCACTCAGCCAATCTCTTGAAGCAAAACGTTTTGATAAGTGCAATGATAGAGAAAACAGCAGGTGACTTGGTGGTTCATCCAAACGTGAAACTAAATTCGTTGATCCACAGAGGGTAAGGGGGGTACATCATGAGGTTTCATAGTCATTGCGGCTTTAAATACACTTTAATCAAACATAATAATCAATTACCGCACACGTCAGTCATTACATTTTATGTCGAATATCAGTTTGTATTAAGTTCAGAAATCATTGTCGGGTTTGATTTATGTTTGATTCATTAGTGGTTGGTTACTCTATTGAGGATTACTGAGAATTTGGAGTATGTAGTTGACAATGCTTAGGATTTTAATAGTATGTCGCGTTATTTTTTTTAATTAAGGTTTGACTAGAGGCGAAATGCCAACTCTGGTTTAGTAAAACAGAGAAAGTACTTAATTACAAAATTTTGCAGCACTTTGTAGATGAAATTTTAAAGTTTTAGGAAAAATTATTCTTCCATTTTTGACGTTTTTTTTTTTTCTTTACTTTTTCCTTAATGACTTTGTCTAGTGAAATATTTCACGCGTTTCACTTTGTATATGAAATTAAAAGTTAAATACCTTAAGGGAGTGAGCAGATCAGAGCGCCGTTTGTCGGATGTGACGTCAGTAGTTGAATGTAATTTACATCTTAAGAAGTTTGATTGGAAATTGGATCTTCTTTCTATATCTTGGGTTTTTCCATCCAATTACATCATCTGAGTTCCTAACAAGAGAAAATCCAATGTTCAGTATAAAATTGTAGTTTCTCGGATCTCGTTCCCAAAATAATTGTCTTGTACCGAGAACAGTATCTAATATATTTAGATTAACAAAAACCGACAACATCAAGTTTAAAATTAAGTAATCAAAGATATTGATTGTTCAACATTTTAAACTACTTCAATAATTGAAATTTTCACAATATACTGACAAAAACTATACAGTTCTAAAGCCAGTCATCCATTTAATGGACAACTTTTCCAATTTCGAGTTACAATTGCCCAATGAAAATTCTATGCTTCCTGCAGTGTAAAGGCCCAATCTAAGTTGAGAACAATTTCCTCTGTTGCGCAGAATTATACAATCTAAATTGAGAACTAAAAGTCTTAAATCTCAACTTTAATTTACTTTTATTGATATTCCTTCCATTAAAAAAAGTGTTTGTAGTAACTAATTGTGTTTAAAAACTTCAAAATTCATTTCTTTCGTAACAACTTTACAAAATCTAATATAAAATCATTCATAAATCTCAGTACTGTGGTTCAACAGGACTTAATGTTCTCCTTTAAACAAGGAAAATTCAATTACATTATCAGGCAATAAGACATAACAGAACGACAACTATTTCGCAACAAATCGACAACTAAATTTTTCCATTCATAACAACACTAATTCAGGCAGATGTCTTAGAAGATTTCCCCTGTAAACAGAAACCAATAAATTTCCAAACCTTTGTGACAGACTGAAAAATCAGATTTTACTTTCCCACTTAAAACCACTATATTAAATTGCGCAAACTGGTCAATTCATCACGAGGCTTTTACCACAAATTGAAAAGAAAACAGAATAAAAATCTTGCACATTTTAATCTACGTAGTTGTTCGAAGCAAATTCTTTAAGACTTTATTATGTGACATAATTAAGTAATCAACCGTTGTGGTTCGTTTTAATGAGGCGAGTGTGTGTGGAACCGACTTGCGGCAATGATCTGCCAACAGGAGCTCTGCCGTTCCAATTGGGTTATCTTGGAATTGTATTAAGAAGGGAAATGACCCTGGTGGGAGCATAAGGGATCGTTTTTAGTCAAGTTAATAGTAGCTGTTTGTCCAGTTGGTTTAAGTAGGCGGAAATAGATTAAGGATGTCGTGTGCTTTCTTCTACTCTTTAAATGGTAAAAAATGATTAAACATCTTCAGCAACTCAGAAGATGGCTAAAGACCCTTATTGTTAATTATGATAATGGTTACAGTAATGAATGCAATAATAGCTTATGGAATAATGGTAAGGTATAATCTAATAAATTTCTAAACTACCAATTACTCCTGGCAGTTGAGGGTCAGCAAATTTCGTCCAGATTAACCAATAAACTACAATAGAGTCACTTTTAGTACAAGAAACTGCTCGTGATTTCCACCATAAATAAGTGTAATGAAAGAAAATGACCACCATAGCACAGTACGTTTTATGTATATAAAAAAAAGACACAAGAATCCTTTGATTTTCAAAAGTACTTCATTCTTTTTTTTTATCACTCCATTTCTTCAGCAACGTTTATCAAGTCTAGACTTTGCAGAATTCAACCAACAGCTGAAGTCAGCAAAACGCGCCAAAAACCTATTCATACTGTTCAATCCAATCAATTGACTTTTTTATCAGGGGAAGCCAAACGGAAATCGAATTTTTATATACCAATTTGTCAAACAAGTAATCAACCGGAAGTTAATAAATTTCCGGTTATCTACGGGTTTACTAGCCCAAAAAAAAATTACAAATCCATCCCATCTTTTAGAATATCCAGCATTCATTGTAACTCCTGCATCGTAATTCTTCATCTTGCCTTTTCGCAGTCTATTGACTGGGAAATACAGTACATATTAAGTTGTTGCAACTTTTGTAATAGTGCTCTTCTTACTTCTTGAGGTTGCTAAACGCTCACTTTACTTCTTCTTTCTACTCGACATCAATTCCTACTTTTCTTTTTTCCAATCGCCAAATCCCATTAGACCAACTCCCGGGCCACTACCCAGAAATCTAACCAAATTACGCGTTATCACAGACTCGCCACCAGGAGACCTATTTTCCACAAACAGATACCACTTTTCTTTCTCCCCAATCTCCACAACTCTCCAAAGTTATCACCACAAACAATTTAGCCAAACATCTGTTTGCGTTCAGTAGCAATTCAAACAAAAAAGTATACGGTTTTGCGCATTTAATTTTCTTATTACAAAAGTGATAAAACGACTGAACTATCCACTTACTTGAGAAAAAATTAGTTTTCTGTGTTTCAAATTATTTTGTTTGTGTCTACTCAATATTTCTTTTCCAGATTCAGGTGTCTTCATCTGTGTAGTAAATGTGGTACTTTTGGAAAACTATAGATGTCTAATAGTAGTTTCCGATAGTACCACATTTATTACATGGATACGTGGTGATGGGAGTTGATCAACAGGTTGCTTTGTATGGTGATTGATTTCAATTGTGATTGTAAATTCTGTTTGTCTATTGGTAGCTGTGTGTGTTTTTATTAAAGTTGAAAGTTATTAGGAGGTTGTATCAAAGAGTAAAGTCAAGTTTGTTAGTTTTATTATACAGATTAATAAGCTTTATATAAAAGACATCATCATTATCTTTGGTTTCAATTGTGTAATCTGACATTTTAAAATTTAACAATCTATCTTAATGGTTAAAATAACATTTTATGTTTCTGGTTATCTTTCGCACTTACACACTAATTAAATAGTGTCGACGTCATTTTTGGTTTTGAATTACCACTGAAACTGCAATACAACGTTTGTGTAATTAAGTATTATGAAGAGGGAAATCATTAAAAGTAAAAATATCACTGGAAAATTATAGTAATACAGGAATTAATAACAGTGATAGGTTCAAAATTAAAAGAACAGGCTCGGAAAACGCCATGTGGTACAGCATTTAGATTTTATTGGCCAATTATTACACCAATAAAAAATCCTAAGGATAGTGTGTGTTTGTGGATTTAACATCAGTTGAAGCTTATTAAAAGTAATTGCAGTTTGTTGTTGTTAAAAATGTTCGGAAAAAATTGCTACAAACGAATAAAATGTTGGTGAAAGTTTGGAATTCAAAATAATAACACTTTTCAAGTTGTTTTCAATAGAAAAAGTCAGAAAAAAGCAAATGTTTGGAGGGAGAACTTACTGTTATGTCTTTTGAAATGTGGTCCTTAACTCAATTAGGTCAAGCTTGTTATGTTATCTCATCAATTGCCGTTTATACTGTGAGAATTGATACATTTATAAGGCAACCGTTCATCTCTATACAATATAAATGCTTACATTGTGACTGCTTATTAAGCCGGTGCCCTTAGCATGCAGTATTAAAATTGAATATTACCACTTGAGTACCAGAATTACACTATTTTATTCTGTGGTAAATCCTAATCAGATGATCTTTGGGAGTTTAATTTGAATGAGGCAACATGAGTAAGGTTGCACAGTGCTTTGTGCCACTTATTTTTGTACCATCAATGGGGCGATGTCGCTTCAGTAATTCTAATAATGGCCGCAGTTATGACAAAGGTGGCGCGTCGGTACTGCCAGGTGGATTTATTTCCGGTTCCACCTGTCATCGCCCCATTGTTGCAAGTGATAAATATAAGCGTAACAAAGGATTTGCTTAACCTCACTATGTATATCTGAGCATTAATTAATTAATGCACGAATATATTCGGTTTTGTTGAAATAAATAGTCCCAAGAACACTACTCTCTCTTCTTTCTTCTATTCCAACAGGTCCCACCTACATCACTTCCGATGACTTCGACGCTTATGACCCAAGACACTTTGCAGAATTACTTCACCGCTAGTACCGAACTACCAAACACCACAATGTATTACAACTCCACGCCAGAGATAGACTACGACTATTCTGAATCGCAGGCCTTGGACCGGGTAATTGCAATCTTAGTGCCCATTCTTTTCGGCCTCATAGTAATGGTTGGCTTCTTCGGCAATGGACTCGTAGTCATCGTAGTCGCTTGCAACCAACAGATGCGTAACACAACCAACGTGCTCATAATCAATTTAGCCATTGCAGATCTGTTATTCATCGTCTTCTGTGTGCCTTTCACAGCCACTGACTATGCCATGCCCTTCTGGCCCTTTGGCCTCATGTGGTGCAGAGTGGTACAATACCTCATTGTAGTTTGTGCTTACACAAGTGTTTATACTTTAGTTCTTATGTCTGTCGACCGCTTTCTGGCAGTTGTACACCCTGTAGCTGCAATGGCCATTAGAACTGAGCGCAATGCCTGGTTGGCCATAGTAGTAGTCTGGACAGTAATAGTCCTGGCCTGCATCCCTTGGGCCAATGCTCATGGACTGGAGACATACCATTATGCTGACGAAGAGTACAATGTTTGTAGGTTCAAGCAAAGTGAAAACCAAATGATATACCAAATAATCTTCTTTCTGTCCTCCTATGCCATCCCCTTGGCAATTATCTGTGTCCTTTATCTTTTTATGTTGAAGCGCTTATGGTACGGCGTTGCTCCCGGTGGACGTATATCTGCAGACAGTCTACGCGGTAAAAAGCGGGCTACTAGAATGGTCGTTATTGTAGTGGTTGTGTTTGCAGTTTGTTGGTGTCCTATTCAAGTGGTTCTTCTGCTACAATCTTTGAAGCATTATCCATTAACAACGGGTACTGTGGCATTTCAGATTTGTGGTCAAGTACTTGCATACATGAATTCATGTGTCAATCCAATACTTTATGCTTTTCTATCAGAGAACTTCAGAAAGGCATTTCACAAGGTTATTTCCTGTGGTGGTTCACAACATTTCTCGGCACACAATAGACAATGTAGTGAAAAGAATGAGACAAGAGCGCTCAATACCAAATCTAAGCGCTACACATCAAATGACACTGAGACAACTCAAGCAATGCTTTAGTTTTTATAGAAAGATTTACCTAAAAAAATGTATTTTGCTTGGAAAAATTAACTGGGTTTTGTGTTGTATTAATAAACGTGCTTAATTGACTCTTTAAGTAAAGTTGTTTTCATACTACAGGGCCTTAAATTTGGTTATTTGTATAGGGTTGAGTTAAATTCCAATATCCAATTAAATAGCATCCAGCAGAGATTCAGTTGAGTTTAGTTGATGTTGTAAATGTCACTGGCTCAAGCAGTGAAGGAATAATTCAATACAGGGCACATGTGTAACCTTTGAATCTTCTCAAACTGACTTCTCATATTTCTGGAGTCTTATGGGAATAATTTTTAACCGCATCACTTGATAAAACACACACCTACTTCTATCTCTAGGGATAAGGATAATTTTTTTTTTTTGTAAAACTTTCGTTTTTTAAATTAATGCACATTAAATCCATCTTTCGATTTTGAAAAATCAATTTCTTTCAAATGAATATTATCAATCAAGTGTCACCTCCAATCACTGTTTCAACTATCATTAATTACCGACTAAATTATTCAACACATGTCTAAAAAAATTACTTACCAATTGATAATATATCTACCAACTTCACCTTATCAAATCCAAAAACATTTATCAACATGAGAAAAAAGAATCATAAATCTATTTGACATATGATGTCTTGTATACGCACAATTCAAAGCGAAAGTGGACATCTCAATGATACGACCACATAAATCACGATGACATTTAAGAAAGAGATTTGTGAAATTATGGAACTGATTTCAACACAAAACTCATTTATTTTGCTACTCAGAAGCATTGTTAAAAAAGTTATTGTATATATTGTTATAAATGATTGTCACTAATTCTTGCACGTGGTATAGCAGATGATGACCAAGTTATTTCCAGCAGTTTCATTTTAGCAAGCACAAACATTTAATATCACAATATGAAAAAAATGTAGATTGTGGTGCCCCATGGTCACTTTGCCGTTAATAAACATTTCATATAAAAAAATGTTAGAGGAACATTTATTTTACACCTAAATTTTGGCTCAAGTCCAGTACTTAAACTTTATAGTGCTGGTTGTTAAAAAAGTTTTTCTTTTCTGTTCAAACTTTTATTTTGTTGGAAAAAAAAATTCAATTGACTGAATCCTTATTGACAATCACTTGAGAAACTCTAGCTCAATTACAAAGAAACATCTGTTTCTAAGAACAAGAATTGTTGTTGCCTGGCAACCTATAAACCCTCCCCAGCTTTGAAGTCCATCTCTGACCCTGTGACAATCCTATGGAATGCCAAGTTGTCAACTGGGAATCTAATTCTCCTCTGCGACCTGGCCTTCATGCCCTACTTTTCCCATAAGCTTTATGTGCTAAAAATTCAATCGACATCAATATCTAAGCAGCAACAAGATCATCGACTTGCACAGAAAGTTTGAAGGGGAAAAATACAGATTTGAATTAAAGTGACTTCGAAGAAACAAAATGCTTTTATAATAGAACGTAGCGATTATAAGTTTTCAACTGATGTTCATTCCTGATTTGTACATTTAAATTGTGCTCAAACAATCTTATATCTGCCCTTATTTGCACTCATCAATTCATTTCTGAAATTTGTGTAATACAAATTTCAGAAATGAATGATTTATACATTTTTAATCAAACTCTCCTTTTATTTGAATAGATGAACGTTTACAAATTGAAACAATAAAAATCGTTTGAGTTTCTACAAACCAAGTGTTTAACCTGTTGCGTGCAATCACTCTTAACCGGTGTACAAGAGTCTTCACGTTTGAAATAAAATGTTCGGTTGTTAATATTGTAATGCGTGAATGAACCAATAAAATTAAAGTTTTATTATCTCATGTTGTTTAACAGCAATTACCCATTTCAGTGTTTACACTACCAAGGATGACTGAAATAGAACCGTTATTCATTTAGTGATCTTCCATCATTAATAAATTAGTCCGGCCAAACTTTTTTTTATTCTTCTAGGTCACATTCAAGTCATGACTGAAACACTGTAAGGCGGGCTTCAGGGTTTTAAATCTTGTACTATGCAAAGGTATGGAAAAGAAACAACTTGGGAAACGACCCATCAAAAACACAGTTCAAAAGAGGCGTTTCGGTTCAGAATTTTTTGACATTTCATAAGATTTATTCCAGCATTTCCATTCTGCATCTGTTCGTGTAAATAAATGCGGAGCCATAAAGAAAAAGTTTTTTTTTTCCATTTTGTCGATTTCCGCCCCTGCCCCCCCTGTTTTGCATCAGTTAACTTCTTCTGCTGAGACTTTACATGATTTTATTTCTAACAAAAAATGCAGGCTAAACATGTTTCCTGTCATTGCCATTTCCGTGCCTCATTCTTATCGAATTGACATTACTTCCTCCGTTGATAAAACAATGCGTAAGTCATTCATATCTTCAATGAACCCGCCAGAACTGACCTCAATGTGGACACAAGTGAGTGAATAAACTTTTTATCTTCTGTTATAAATCATCTCAGGCTTTACCATCTCCTTAAAACAAAGTTTCTGAAAGTAGAAGAGTAATCTAAACACTGCTTAAGTATGTTTGCTTTCATTATAATTCATCAGATAGAACAAATGTTTATACTTTGTATTAATAAACTTGAAAAGTTTGAAGAATGTTGAGTAAAAATGTCAATTTGTAATCAGTGGCACGCCTTGCATTGCCACTCATTGGCATAGTTGTCCCAACTTGTATGCTTTGAATGCATAAATGAGAGCATTAGCTTGATAAGAAGCAACTTTTGTTGGAGGTAAGTTTTAAGCAATTAGGTTTAATGGAAGCAATGTGAAGTAGAGAAGTTAAGCCAACTTCCTCCACTGTTATTTTCTCCATTAACAGTAGCTGTCTTTTGAATTAAATTCAGGGAGAGATGCACATTTACAAGATTTCAGCTAATATAAGATGTGACCTATGCCTTACATGCAATTGTAAATCCTTGCAGGTTGGTAGTGACTAGAGGCTGACAAATCTAAATTTATAAAGTAATTCAAATTGCACATGGGCAAATCAAAGATATTGAACTTCTATAGAATTGTGATTGATGTAGTTAATGTAGCTGACTTTAGGACGAATTGCTAACGAATTTTGTAGCTGTAATAAGCCTGTATAAGATGTGAAAGATGCAAACATTTTTATTTCTAAGTGAATAGTCTTGAATTTCAATTAGAGATTTACTCAATTTATTCCTACGTAATGATATGTCAAGAATCGACTTACTCTCCCTTCAACTTTAACTGCAAAATTGACTTGCAACGCTTCATTCCACCTCTTGCCACTAAGATTCTAATTAAAAAACCAATTTAACACGACTGTTGAAACGTCTTCTTCACTCAAACAATTACACTTTTCCACTTTGCCTACAACTTCAACACTTTCCAATCAGGCGATGTTAAGTAAATTCACATTCGCACTTGACTAATTATTAGCCTTCACATTTGACAAACTAATTAACATTCCAAAATTACTTTTCACTTTCTAAATATGCTTCGATCCTAGCACACATGACTGTTTAGACGAATTTTCAAAAGGTGTAAGTCCTCAGCTCCACTTTGGTAATCATCCATTCAAATTGCATTTCACACTCGAGAAAATTTCAGGCCTCAAATTTCCTTTGAAATCTTACAAGGCGATATGAGCCGCAAAATCAATTTGCTTTTAGAGTCTATGTTCTTATTTTTTTTTAGAAATAGCAAACTGAGTTTTATTTTGGATCAAAAATAGTAAAAAATCACTTCCATTTTCCACTGATAAAAACGTCTGGTTAGTTTCCTGTCTGCCTCCCAGACAGTTATGTTAGTTAAGAGTTGTAGACTGACAACAAACAGGAACTTGCATCCAACCAAAGAACTTGTAACCTCCACACTTGACCACAAATAAGACGGATTGTACCACTAACGACTTGCCACAACAACATGGCAGCATTCATTATCTCAGTGGCAAATTAAGGTGCCTAACCCGAATTGACCTCTCTTTGGCTCGAATTTATCACTCATTACCAATGGTCACTGAATCCATTTGCAATCTTATACAACAATTTTATCATAGTTTTACAAATTACTTCAACTTTCCCAAAACAAAAAGTATTATAAATGTATTTTTGATATGAAATACAAAAGAAAAACAAAGTTTTTTTTTGTTTAAAACGCATTTCATATCAAATGTTTCATCCAAAAATCAATACACACAAAAGTACTCTAACAGATGGACAAAAAAATATAAATTCAGATATATGAAAAGAAAATGTAGAAAAATTTTTTTCTTAAAGTTGAAGATAAGTTGATTTTGATAACAGATTTTTCTAATGCTCTGAAAACGCTATTACTGAATATTGCAAAACTACAAATGCCAGAAGAAATTTTTGGAAAAAATGTAACGTCCCTCTTTAAACTTGACCATTAGAAACTCCCTCTACCTCTTGGCTAATTAAAGAATATTCTTTCCAAACCTGTCAACCTTTGAAAAATACTGGCAGTAATTTATCTTAACACAAAGTAAAGAGAATTCATGACCATACTACTTTCTTCCAACAATTTATATTGACAACTAATTAGAACAAGAATAACTCTCTTGAAGAAAAAGTACAACTACAAAAATGTATTATTTCGAGAGAAAGTTATGTACATATATTTTGGTTTCCCTTTGTCAAGAAGTGTAATGGATTCTGAGGGATGAGCACAATTCTCAAGATATCCATACATTTTGCTTTTTTCTTTGGGCAAGCTAGCAGAAAATTGCAGGTCTTTCTGCATGTCTGCATATAGGTTTGAGAATGTTGTGTAACGGGGTGCTTTGAGGCCTATTTTTTCCTTGCAATTTTAGATTTGACTATGCAAACTGATGGAATAACTCTCAGCGGAAATCGGCTGGTTTTTGATTTCAAACCCATCATTTCACAAGTTCAAATTGAGTAATTCTACTGAGATTATAAGTTTTATTTTCTTACTATACATGATAATGGATTCTCAGATAAATGTAACCCTCCTATTATTGCATTGCATAAAATTTTTTTTTTATCACAAGTGCTTTTTTCAAACAAATAATTGTGATATTAATCCAATTTGTCCAATTCTTTATTTACAACACTGTTTCATTAAGTGTTGGACTAGTTTGTTAATGTAATTTTGCTGCCATTTTGTGACGTCAAAGAACTGGGTTATGGATTCAAACGATTTTATAAAAAATGGAGCCTACCCGAATAAGTTGCAAAAGTTTGAAATTTATACTAAGGAGTTAATTCCGGATTTACTTACCAATTCAAATTATTCTAACGTTACACTTCGTTGCCCAAAAATTAATAAAAAGTAGCAGTAAGTCACAACGCTGGTACCTTCCAACTCCTTCATTTGCAAGTCAAGTTAGGACCTACACCTTGCACTACATGGTTGACCATAAATCGTTCCTTTAAAAATTACATAGCGGAAAACAGAGGAATTATGAGGTTGAATAATCTTCAGCTTAAACCATTTTCTAATAAAGTAACCCAGGATATGATAACACAAAAAATATTCCAACCTAATTTATATTAATGACCTCATGGACGAAATTAAATGCCTTTCTATTTTGGAAGTTACCTCTACATTAGCTAACAATTATTTTATGAGACTCTTTTATCAATTATTAACTATTCCATTGAAAATATAAATGTACTTCATAAAAAGCAATCAGAGATCCTAATATTGAAATTTTAATAATGAAAGAAGGCTTTAGGCTTACATAGCCTTCTTTAGGTAAAGTCAGTATTACAGATGTTTTCGTGTATATTTATTAGTTATTTTGTGGTCATTATATGCGATACGCTTCATTAATAGGTAAAAATGTACGACGTCACTAGATGTAACCTAAACAGCAATTTAGGTTAAGTTTTGAACGCAGTACTAACTCGAAATGATAACTAAACAGATCTTAACTCGTTTATCAAGAAAAGCACATTAAAAGCAATTAAGTTTTTTTAAATTTCCAGTAGCCAACGAACCGATTAAAAATTAATCATACTAATCTTACATGCAGAACACATTTTCTTTTGAATTATTATTCAACACCAATAACAGATATTACTCAAACTTGTTGACAACATATTTCAACCTTTTTTAACCCATAAAGGAATTATTCAAATCCATTTCTTTTTTCACAAGTGTCAAGGTACAGATGTCACCCATTCTAAATGTTGTAAGAAAAAAAGTGGTGATTTGAAAATTGCTTTTCCAAACACAATTGCACGCAGGGGGGAGGGGCTACAGAAAAAAATTCAAAAAAATAACCATTATTTTACTTCAACTCTAAAAAACAGATGAACTATGAAAGAAATGAATTTATGAATAGCTATGTACAAACTCAACATTTTAAATGAATTACTTTTGAGATTATCATATATTCTACTCCTTAAACTTTAATTTATGTTTGTCTAATTTTCTTTTCAGTTGCAGATTAACAAGGCAATTTATTCTCCTCAAAAAGTTTTAGGAGAAGAAAAAAAAACAATCAATCATGTGCAGAAGGTGTGGGAAATAAAAAATTAAATACAATTTTAGCTGTTAAATGAAAAAAAAGTAATCATTCAAAATGATAGCATTTAAGGCGAACTAATTTGTATCTGTCGTTTGCATTTATTTAAATTAAAAGCAGGGAAGACAAATAGATTTTTTTGCCCCCATCTTTTCTGTGGTTGTTTGTAAAATTGTAAATTTTTTCCCTTTTATATTGTAATAGCGTTGTGTGGGCTAATGGCTGTTTGAGTTTTTAATATAATTTCCACTTTTAAGTAATAAAATTCATTTTAAATATCATAAATCTTTTTTATGAAATTGTGTTTTCATTTGAGCTGAGCTCTTTGTGTAATCTAGGCATAAATTACGGCTTTCTGAGGAATTCATTTTTTGACAGTTTCGAGTAATGTTCTCAAAGTGTAAACATTAAAACGCATAAATTTAACATGAATATCCTCGATAGTGCCGGACTTATAGTTTTCAATAAAGATAGACTTTTTACCTTCTTTCTTCATGACGTAACATCGGCCACGTGAGGTCTATCAACGTCGTAGAGTTTTGATTAAATAAAGCAGTCTGAGATCAAAAGGCGGCATTACGTAACATCTATTAAGAAAATGAGTATGTATCTATAAGCAGTATGACTGACCGTGAATTCCTACCTATCCCTCGAGAAGCACACATTACCCTTATCGAGTTCTTTTTCATCTATTAATAATAAAATGCGAATATAATAACGTTAACCAAAAATTCGTTTCAAGATCCATTACCTGCCAAGACGGAACCGGAAATCCCAGCCGTAAAAAACATAAAACACCACATTAACGAAGACTAGTGGTAAAATGATGAACTGAGCACACTCGAAAATAGCGCAAAAATTCATGTTCTTTCAGAAGCAAACACGATTTGCAAGTTTCCATAAAAAAACAATGTTTTGATTATATTTTTGCTTTTGTTTAAATCTCTTCTCTTAAAAATTTAAAATTTTTCATGAAAACTAGTTTAAAGAAAGGCTAATGATTTGTTTTTTATAAATTTTGTAAAGTTAAAAAAAAACTGAGCGTCTTGAAACTCTGCAAAGTTTACAGTAAATAAACTCAAGTTTACAAACCAGTTAAATTTGCCCAAACAAAAAACACCATTCCATCTTTCCTGAAACCTAAAAAAAGAACGATCCAATTTTTGCCAAGTCTAGTAATTTTTCTTTTCACTGCAGGAATCATTATTTATTCAAGTGTCTTAGTTTTTTTACATCACTACCTTCAAACAAATGCGAGACTATTATTTCCATCAACTTTTTTTCATATTACCAGATTTTTTTTATTTAAGATATCTCCTTTTTTTAACATCTGCTCCTCCATTAACTTTTTTGGAAACCTCATTTCTTACAACCATAAGTTTTGACCGATCGAAGAACACGGTAAGTCGATTGCCCATTTGTCAGCCCAGCAGGATATTCGCAACAATTCCTTATAAAATTCCTCTTGCGTCGACTACATTTTTTATTGTATCACTTCTTGAGAAGAGAAAAAGTAATTTGCAATGCACTCAATCGAAACAGTGCTGAGCAAAATCACAATTTATTGAAATGTAGAAATCTTATCTTGCAGCTAGTCAAGAAACGGTGGAGTGAAGAAAGAAGATACGAATGGAATTAATAAAAGCAAAAGTTGAAAATTGCATGCTATTTTTTTCAAGTTTTGTATGAATAAAAGAGAAAAAATTTCATTTATTTTTAAAGTTCATGAGTCAATACTTTGGGTACTCAGTTTGGGCAATAAAAAGAAATATTTGGACTATAAGGAGTTATAAAAAACTAAATGTACTTTTGATATACATGTTTGAAATAAAATGGTTATATTTCCTGTAAAGAAGGGATTTTACACAAACTTAATGTGTCTCAAAATTCCAAAGGCTGAATCTTTTTTATAGCATTTGCCATACCGCCTTGAATAAGCTCCGCAGTACGGTGGTAAAATAACTTACTATTCTACCACCGTACTCCGCACCAAACTTTTGCCAAAAAAGATTGAAACCTCAGTTGCTAGTAAACACCAAAATAATCAGCTGAGTGATTGGATTTCAATTGTCCTGACAAATTCTTTTGTATAAAAGTTTGTAAAAAATATTTTTTTAAAGGCAAATTCCCATTTTTAACAAGTAAGTTAAGTACATACATTAAAATGTCATAGACGTTCAAAGCAGCTCAAGTGGAAAATTGGTCTATTTAAATACAAGACGAGTGAGAAAACAACTTAGACTAATAAAAGAATTCACTGAACTGAGATTAAAAGCAGTGTACAGTCAGTCTTTGGTATCGACAGCGAATCAGAATGAGCTTCACTTGATGCGTGATGGGTAATCACTTGCCCCAAAGTTTGCTCTTTGACTCTCTACCGTGCCAAGAAATTTATTGAATTTGTTCTCGACACAGCCTCCGGTGAAGCGCGATTGGCTACAGTTATTAAGGCAAGAAAAAAAGCTAAGAAAATTGACTTACTTTATTTATAACGTGCACAGTCTCACCAAAAAAAGGCGTAAACAGTTTTCCACTACATCAACATTAGATGTTATAAACAAGTTACTTGATAAATACTAAATTCAATGATGTTTTCCATTGGGAATTTTCAATACTTTTCAGTTTTGTAATTTCAAAATTGGATTTGTCCTGATTTAGTGAATTCACTTTAACAAGTTGAAGAAAATTTTATTCCCAAGGATCACGGAATTTCGTGATGAATTGGCAGTTTAAATTCTCCAGAAACATAGGTCAGCATCAAGTTTGCAGAGAGCAAATCAGATACTTCACTTGTCGGAATTAAATAAAATTGGATGGAAAAGTAATAAAAATGATATAGAGTGTGGGATTGTCTGGTGTTAACTTTTCTCTGAATTAAATTGATTTTAAAACACGTAGTTAAAGTTTTAAAATATCTTTCGAGTCCCCTGATAAACATTACTGACAGTAAGTGAAGAATCAGTGATGTTGTTAATCTTATCTCAAAAGACAAGCACTACAAGAGTCCATTTGGAAAGCCTCTGGGGTTTGTGTGGATGATGGAACAAAGACTTGATAAATGCAATAAGGGAGATCTTTAGTTAGGTAACAGCCAAGAACAGATATAAATTAGTTGTAAGTTCACTTTAGTAAATTAGCTGGTAATTATATTTCTAAAATTTTTTGTTGGGTAGGGTACTTGAAAAAGTATTGAGAAAAAGATAAATAGGTTGAACCACATGTTGAAAGAACCCATTTGTAAGTGATGTTTACAGTTCTAATGACATTTTTTTACCAATGGCTTAAAAAAATAAAGTAGGGTAATCTAAAAAAAAGATTAAAAGATTTTTTTTTCTTGAAGAGTACCGGTATGAAAGAGAATTGGGAAAGGCTTATTGGAAGTCTTGAGAAAAATCAACCGCTGTATACACTCTAAAATATCCATGCAACAACATTTTAAATTTTTATCAACTAAATTCTGGTTGAATTAAATTTAAAAGTGTTGTTGTAACACATGTTTTTAGTGTAATTTTAAAATGACATTTTTTGATTTGTTAAAAAGTAAAAATTTTGTTAGACCTCATAAAATATTACTAATTAAATGAAAAATGCTTTTATTTTGAATGTTTTATAATTTTTTTGTTCTAACTCCAATCACTAAAAACTATCAAAATAGATCTGATTAATTAATCCACCCTTCTCTTTTTTTTCCTGTAACAGCAATTAACTACGAAGGTGACAATAATTAGTTCTGCAAGAACGGAAAAAATTACTGAAGTTTAAATTAGATTTCGCTAACTTTAGCCTATTAAGAGCGAAAGTCCAGCAGGAAATTACATACATTTTTTTCAATGCCCTTGTACAGATTTCACGCACGCAGTTAAAGACTCCCTAAAGATTTCCACTAGCCATGTAAGAGAAATAAAAATAAAAAATAAAAAGTGAGAAAAAACATTTCACTTTTGTCCTTGCACCACTGCAATTTACTGTGAGCTGAGGGATTTATAAATCATTGTCAAACCTCGAGAGAAAAATTCCATCCTCCTCTTTGCAAATGAAAGGTAGACACTTCTTAAAAAACGAATAAAAACAAAAAAATTCAGTTATAACTTCAAAAAAATTTTTAAAGTCGTTTATTCTAACTTATATGTAAGTTTAAAGTATAAAAATTCTTATATCTAAAATATTTGTCATGTACGAAACACATTATAATTGAATATGCATTTATATACTTTTCCCAATTACATCTTTACCCTTGCACAAATTTAAACACCTATTTAACCCAAATTTCATTTTTCCTGCTCAGCAGGATGATTGCAAAAAGGGCATAAAGAAATAGCAGAGGCTCAACTTATTTTCTTAAACTGTAAGGGAACATCAGTAATAGCAGAGCTGCAGGTTATGAGAAGAATTTCTGCAGGATTGAGTAAAGTTTGAAGGTGCAGTTTCATTAGGTTTCTGTTGGGTATGCGCAGTAAAAAACCCGCACTGATACAACAAACTTTCTTATTGCAAAGTATGCTCAATTCTAAAGGGACCAAGTCACACGAACCGAATTTGTAACTAAATTAGAATACAAAATAAAGCCGAAATTGGTGAACTAATTTTCAGATCTGTAAACAATAAGTTGGCTTTTAACCAGAAAACAGAGTCAAAACACTTCCAATTGTTCCTTGTAAATTGAAATTGACTATATCTAAATCTTTTTAGGATTCCAAAGTTTTTTAAATTTTGATCTGCTAAAAACTTAAGTCAATACCTGACTTCATTATTACGCGAAAAGTGTAGAGAAAAACTGTTGTTTTACTGCTTTATTTGGAAGTTAGTACACTTGTTACAATTTAGTAAACAACTTTCACTCGGATCAAGCTTCAAATTAGTATACCTCTTCATTAATTGTATCGCCAAACCCAAAAATAAATAAATTGGCCACTCAAAACAAGCCAATTATGTTTAGAATATGCATTGTCATACTAATAAGGTTTAAAATCGCACACAACGCCAATTACTATAAATAAAAAATATATTGTCTACTCAAAAAAAAGTCACGTTTTAACAGAAAATGTTATTTCTGTGATTTTTGTTAGCAAAAATGTTTCGCAATAACTTATAATTGAAGTTTTATCTTGATTTTTGCCTTGGGGTAATCAGAAGTTAATACTCCCATATCTTACAGAAAGAGAGTTAGTAGGTTTCAAACCTCAAAAGTTTTTTGAGGTTTAGGCTTAGATGAAGCTTTCATAAGAGATCTTTTTGATATCTTATGAAGGCGTATGATTAGTTGAAAAAAAAAATAGAGATTGAAGATATTAGAAAAATGAATTTTTCTTTGTCATCCCCAGGTGATGATTTTAGCTGTTATTAGCCAAGCTTTCTTTTAGAAATTTTACTCGCACCTTTAAACTATTTCCAAAAAACATCTCTTCATCAATCAACTGTGAGTTTCACCAGTTTCTTTTCTCATAAAGAAAAAAAAGATTGCTTTGCGAAATAAAAGTTGTAACTCTGAAGGATGTTCTGTAAATGCTTATTTAATTAAGAAATAAAAAAGAGAGTTCATTTTCATTCATGAATATTCATTTCTTTCCTTTCTTTGGAAAATTTAAACTCACTATTAAACTCTCTTTACTCCAGGTAATATTATCTTTAAAATCAAGATCACGTGCTTACGTTATCTTTATGCGATACAATTTCCTGTTTGTGCACATAAACCAACTTCTTCTTTTAGGCAATTTCCTCGCCATGGGTTTTAATTACACCCGACATTTCTTTACATAAATTTTTAACTAATGCCTATTTAATGAAGTTTTAAGCATTTTCATATGAAAACAAAAATTTTTTAAAATTGCGAAATTATATTATAAAAAGATCTAAAAAATATTCCAGTAATTCAGAATTTCTTCCTCACTAAGACCGAGCAATTTCAAGCATTTCTGAGATGCTTAAGATTTTTTCTCGAGGTTTACCTAATTTCTCGCCTCTTTTTACCTCAACTTCGTTGATTTTTTCCCAATCTTGAAACGTTACAGTCTGAATACCTGAAAGGAAACACACAAAAAAATCAATTAAAAAAAATCAATAACAACAATTTTCTTCCCTTCTCAAACTTATCAAAATGTTTTCTCAATATTAATTAAACAAAACAAAAAACTATCTGAATAAAAAAATTACAGAACTGCAAACATGCGGTGAAAAATAACATAATGATAAATTATTCAACGCATATTTTTCATTTTCACAGCAAAAACCCCAAAAAGATGAAAAACAATTTCCATCAGGTTTGTTTACAGATTGGTCTACCTCATTTCCTTTGAATATTAAAACAATTTTTATTACGCCTTCATCAATCTCCCTTAAACACGTCGACCAACTCCTTTACACGTACTTTTATGAGCTTTGGCAAATAATTTATCAATTACCCACGTAATATTTATGAGCCAATTGCAACACTTCAATGGCATCCGAGTTGTTCTTTTAATGACGCTTTTACGATAATGAATTTTTTGATATCTTTTCACTAAATTAAATTTCCAAAAAAAGAATAAAACCTGACCCTTTTTTCTTAATATTTCCTCAATAAATTCGTATCCGGGTCTTTTTTCAGGGATTGGTAATATTTTTTTAGAGATGTCATCAGCTAATGATTCGGCAGCAGTAACCGCAGAATTCCTAGCTGCTAATAAGACTCCTACAGGTCCATTTTTTATCCAACCACTGCAATATAAATCTGAAAATAAAAATAAAAATACTCGTATATTTAAGTGATATAGAAAACGACTCACCCCTGTGATAACCATTGATATTTACAATCGCAGACCATGACGTCAAATAAAACCAAATCGAATCAGGCGATGTGAATCGACAAATCCCAGCTTCACTAATATTGATTCGCTTACTTAAGTCTGGAACTTATGGGCAGCAATAACCATAGATTATAGTTTCAAGCGTAAATAAGCCCAATCAACTGTGTCATCTGCATTGCGATTTGTCTTTTCCCATTTCCTTCGCCGTTTCTATTTGTTATATTTGACATGGTCTCTGTGGAACAATCGTTAAACACAAGAGTTCGGTCAGCTCCATGCATACATCGTTTTTACTTATAAATCTTTTCTACCTGCTTGTCCGTTTACTCGACCTAACTGATTTGGTATAATTCCTCGACTAGCATCAAAAGGAACGCAAGGGTCAATTGATTCACCTAAATATCCAACACTTCGTATAACCTATGAATAAATGACATAAATAATTGTTTTACTAAAAGTTTCTTTTAAAATTACCATTCCATATTGATCTACTTCTGTTTGTCCTGTTGGTTGAGCTTTACAACCAACACCTTCACCCTGAATAAAATTAATAGTTATTTTGTTAAAACTTCGATATATAATAAAAATTAAAAAAAATTACTTCAAGTGTATTAATCATCAATTTCAAATTCAAAGTTTTTCCATCTTTTACTACTTCTAATGGACTTCGACAAAATTTAAGTTGGAATTTTTTACTATTTCCACTTTCGCTGTAGTCTGTATCAACAGTTTCAACTAATAATTGCATTAACCGTTTCTTCGCTCGGTCGAAATCTGTAAAAGTAATGGGGAAAATTAATTTTTAAATCTAATTAATTTTTGAGGGGTTTATTTTTGTTTGTATTAAAATTTACTGGGAATCATAAGCCTAATTGAAGCGAAATCGTCTGGATCCAAAATGGTATCGCAACCATCTAATTCGATCATTTCACGTACTTCAGCAATAGTGAAAGCCCCTTGCAGAGGACCTCGTCGACCTATCATGCAAACACGTCGTACACGACTTTTGGAAAGTTCCTCTAAGGCACGTTCTGTGATGTCAGTTTTCTAGTAATAAAATAAACATCAGATACCAAATTTCTTAATACTTTCATTTTAAGTTTTAATACCTTTAAAACGTCTATATTCGTCAATAATATCCTACTAATATCAATAGCGACATTCCCGTGTCCAATAAGTGCAATTTCTTCTACATCCAAATCCAATTTCACCTGTAAATTCATATTTAATGTCATTTTAAGAAGAGAGAGCGAATTATTTACGTTATTATATTCGTGAATTCCATTATACCAGCCAACAACTGATGGTGCAGACAAAATGTGTTCCTTAAATTAAATAAATAAAATTCTACCATTAAAGCCAAATTCAATGTGTTAAATAATTTACTTCGCCAGGTATTTTTAGTTTTTTCTCTGAATTAGCTCCATACGCCTAATAAAATACGTTTCCGGTTAAATTGAGAATTACATTTAACAAATTAACTTGCTTACGAAAACAATAGCGTGATAAGCTTTCCGTAAATCAGTTACAGAAATATCTTTTCCAACTTCTACGTTACCAATAAATCTAACTCGAGATTCTGTTGAATATTTGCTTAACTGTTTGATAGCTAACTGAAATCAATGAAATCAATTAAAAATGAATAGTACTGTAATTATTTTATAAATCGTACTTTAATTTCTGGATGGTCAGGAGCAACCCCGTATCTAACTAACCCGAACGGGACGGGAAGTCTTTCATACATATCCACTTCTACTTTTTCATTAAGCTGGAAATGAAAGACAGAGTAAACATTTCGCAAATTAACATTTAAAGATTTGGTTAATAATAAAGTACTTTGGTTAATCGTTTGCATGTATAAATTCCGGCTGGGCCAGTTCCAACGATACACACTCGGGGAATGACTTCAGTTGTTGATAAATGGCGACAAAGTTTGTTGTAGAAAATTCTATGTCGCAACATTTTTTAGCACTGAAAATAATAGATATTAATTAATTAATACGTTTATAGTTTATTTATTTTTACCTGTTTAAGTCACGGTGTTATTGTTTTTATACCGGTAAATTTCCTTATAGTTGAATAATGACAGTTCTATATTTTTTATTTTGAGGGTATTTGATTATATTATTTAACTGATGTGTTCATGCTGAAAAAGATAGTTGTTGTGTAAATGTTTGAATTTTTCACAACTACAACTACAACTGTTACTCACAATTAAAATAACAAGACTTGGTTATTTTTTTACCGCAATTCCTTACAAGGTTTTGATCTTACTAAAACCTTCAGTTGTCGTTATCTGGATTATCAAAATTTGATATTGCTGTCTCCATGTGCAATCTTACTTATTACTGACAGAGCGATACACACATGTTTACCACCGTTTATTGCGCGTGCGCGTTTTCAACGGGATGTAAATAAAAAAAATTCTTGGTATTTGAACGATTTGTGGTCATATCAATCTAATGAAAAACATAAAAATCTGCTTTAATGAAATATACTGCATTCGTTTATAATTCAAAATATATTGAAAGTTTAATTTTATAGTTTTAATGAGTTATTAAGCACACTATATTACATCGGGGGCGTAGCTCACATGGTAGAGCGCTCGCTTAGCATGCGAGAGGTACCGGGATCGATACCCGGCGCCTCCACTTTTTTTTTTTTTTAGTGGTTTCGATCGAGATGATCTGAACCTTGATCTGATTCATACTCTGCACCGATTTAACATTCAGTTCTCTATTTTAAGCTTCATTTTTCGTACCCCTAATCCATCATCTCATTTTTTTCTAAAAAATTTCTTCATATTAATTCCACAACAATTATGACAATTGACAGAATCTTTTATCAGTAAGGTGTCAGATACAATTCTTCAATTACTTGATAACACCATCAGTTTCTAGTGGTTTTGTACATCCACCACATACAAAAAAACATAATATGCGTAAACCCTGAATTCCCAAAAATATCTTCCTAACTAAACACGGTTCAACACTCAATTGTCCTTTAAAAAAATTGTTTTCTTTCCACTTTCAACGGAATTCGGATTTTAAGTACCAGACTTTTGTATCCTTAGAGAAGTCACAAACTTGATATAGCAATGCTTTGAAAACGGGCGTTTTTTCCTTTGGAACTTGATTCTTAAAATGATCTAATAATTCCTGAGTTGATGCTTGACCGTTAACTAATGACTGGAATGCAATAAAATTCCTAATGTCGACCAATAATTCATCATTTTCTGTACTGGGCTCAAGTACAGCAACTTCGTCGTCGCTTTCCGAGTCCCCATTCTCTAATCTGTTAAGTTCTTTTACTTTGGATAATAACTCTTTTGTGGAAGAGACAGTGGATTCGAATCGTGACGTTACAAATGTTTTTGTTTTCATGTTATATGACAAGTTTTTGTCCGCCGATTTCTCATTTTCGCTTGATTTTGATGTCGAAGCTGTGCTAATAGAAGATAATGATGATACAGATGACGATGTTGAAGACGCAGAAGACAGTGAACTTGATTGACTATTGATAAGTTGAGTATTTTTTTTCTGCCCAAATCTTGGCCTGAAATTGAATCAATTTTTAATACTGTAATTACAAATCTTTCTTTTTTTATATTTTTACTTTGATGTTTTAGGTAGTGTCTCCGTCGAGCCGGTCCAATTTGGAATTCCTTCATTTGCCGAAAAACAAAACCGTCTCGATTGCTTTAATTTTTTAATGGACGCTTTAGCAACATTGTCGGCTTCTGCTTCTACTAATTTGTAATCGCAGTCAGGCGACTCCATAATTTTATCGTGACGTAGGGCTGATTGCAAACCTGATTGAAAAAAAAAATTGTTTTGAAGCCACTTAATTTCAACAATTCTCACATTTATTACCCGTTTTAGAAAATAACTTTTTTAAAACGTAATCATCTTGTTTACTACTGTCTTCTGGTTTTTCACTTTCCTTCTGATAAGTTTCTTGTTTAACCAAATGGCTCACTCGTTCCCCATCGAATACTAAAATATGAAAAAAATTATATAATTTATGTCGGATCCGTAGATTAATAAATCCTTCAACTTACAAGTGGATTTAATTTTTTTCTTTTTCTTTTTTCTTTCTCCATTTCCAAGCGAAGAACTTTGGTTAGTAAGTGTCTTATTAGCGAGTTGTTGACTAATTTTTTTAGCTAATTCCCGCATTTGTTTGCATTTTTCTTCGTTCAAAACTGTTTCTGAATTAACGCCATTTGAGGTTTCATCAACAACCGCCATCAACTGTTCATCCTTGTCAACTTTTACAGTCGTTTTTACATCGCTTACTTTTTTTGGAGATGTATTTTTTACTTTAAACTTAGACTCAGTTTTTCTGTTCTTTGGTGCTTTGATTGTTGATCCTGTTCCAGCGAATACAGCCAAGGATTCTGAGCCCTCTGTACCCTGCTCTTGGAGTGTAAACAACTCATATAATTCGTTATTTTTAAAAAACCGTCTCTGGCGTGGGTCTTTTAATACTCGATTGGTTAGAAATTGCTTGAAAATTTGTCTGCAAACAGTTCACTATCAGAAAAATGTGAGGAAAAATATAAAATAAAAGAACCTGTGATAAATCTTCTCTTCAATCGTCCCAGTTGTAAGGAGCCTATAAATCGTTACATTTTTTTGTTGACCTATTCTCCAAACTCTTTCTTTAGCTTGTAAATCTGTGCTTGGATTCCAATCTGGGTCGAAAATAATAACCCGATCTGCTCCCGTTAAATTAACGCCTAAACCACCAACACGTGTTGTGAGTAAAAATATAAATATCGACTCATCCTAAAAAATTTTAAAAATTATCCTTATGATTCTTTAAATCAACAACGAACCCTACTGTATTAAATTGATTTATCAGCGGTTGTCGTGCGCCAATTGACGTCGTACCATCCATTCTAAAATACGTATACTCTCGTTTTTGTATAAAATTTTCTAAAATGTGTAACATCTGAAAAAATAAACAAAATTATTATCAATTGTAATTCTTTTCAAGTTTCAAAGTTTTCTCACTTGTCTACTCTGAGAGAATAACAAAACTCGATGCTTTTGTTGATGCCAAATTTTCAGGATCGATTCAACGACTATCATTTTTCCCGATTTTTTCCAATAACCGAATCTCATTTCTTCACTCAACGCCGTTTCATCCTCATCACCAAATAACTTAGGTCCACCAGTGAATAAATCTGGATGATTACAAATTTTTCGCAAATTCACCAAACCAACAAAAACCTGGTAACAAAACGAATTAAAAATTGTTATGTTATAACAAATAACGGGCAATTTACTTGTAATCGATTATCCATAATCGATTTGAGTTCTGCAGAATCCAAATACGCTTTATAAGCAGACCGCTGTTCATCCGTTAGCTGACAAAATAATACTTGTTCATTTTTATTTGGAAGTGTTAAATTCATTTTAACATCAGATTTCATTCTTCTTAGAATGTAAGGATTTATTGTATCTCGCAAAACAGTTGCACATTTATACGCAACTCTTATCTAGAAATCAGAAATAATAAGCTTGTTTTGAATTCAAACATTGTAAAAGTTAAAACACATACCTGGACTGTAGATGCATTTGCGTACCCGCCCAGTGTAATAGGAACGGAAAACTGTTCCATAAACACAGGTAATGTACCCAATTTACCAGGAAATATAAAATCAAACAGCGACCATAATTCTTTTAAGTTATTTTGTAATGGAGACCCTGAGAGAATTAATCGATGTGGCGTTTGAAACTGGAATAAAAAAATTTAAAAGTTCGGCATTAATTAAATAATAAAGAATTTACTCTTTTAATAACAACTACCTGTTTGCACGCTAATGTAATTTGAGCATCTGGATTTCTAATTTTATGTCCTTCGTCCAGAATGACATAATGCCAATCATACCTTAATAGTAACTGCTGATGTGCAGTTACTCCACCGTAGGACGTAAGCAATACTCCATTGAAATTGTTAATATTGCGTACTAAGGATTCCTTCAGAAAAAATTATGTTTCATTACACACAAATTTCTCACTTAAAACTTTTTTTCATTTTACTTTAGTTCCGTTGTAGGAACCCGATTCATGCAAAACAGCAACTCTGAACGGCGGCCACCAGACGTGAAATTCTTTAACCCATTGCTGCATAATAGTTGTAGGCGCCACAATTAACACAGGTCCTAATCCCCGATATCTAAAATAACGAATTTTAAAATTTAAAAAATAATTATTAACTCCTCTAAAATATAATCATTACTTATCGCCACGAGTAATCAGTTTGCTGCACCACAATCCCGATAAAAATGCGATAATTTGTATTGTTTTCCCTAACCCCATTTCGTCACCGATAATCCCACCACATTGCTGGCAGTGCAATTCCCAAAGCCATTGGACACACGTTTGTTGATACCTAAAAATTCCAAAATGAATAAACAAAATAACCAGAAAATAAATAACACTTATTTACTTGTATAATTTATTCCATAGGCTAGTTGGAACTTTAAAATTATCGCCCAAATCTTGAAAATCATCCACGGGATCCTCAACAGTTTCTCCCTCTAATATTTGATTATGTTTTATTTTTAATCTTTCTCTCTTCCAATTTTTTATTCTTTTTATATAATCGGATTCATTTCCGTCATCCACGTAACGTTTAGTCCTCGATGAAGACTTTGAGTTTTTTTTTTCGTCTTCTGTGTCTTCATCGGTCGACGAGTATTTCCGTTTTTTCTTGGATTTATTCGATGGTTTTTCATCTAAAAAGAAAAGCTTAAAATATCATTTCATAAATTAAATAAAATTGAAATTTACCTTCATCACTAGAAGGAAGATAATCGGAATCAGAATCCCGGTTGGTATTAAATTCGTCTAAATCTATAACTTGTTCGTTTTCTTTCCAAGGATAAAACCGTCGTCTTTTCAGTTTTTTATCACCTTGTTGAAGAGTTCCCAGTTCCTCTTTTTTCTTTCTCTTTTTTGTACATCGATCTATTAATTCTTTCAATGATGTTTTGCATGTTGGCTGTGATATGGGCACCTCTTCCTTTTTATTTTTAATTTTCTCTTTAATGTTCAGTGATGGTGTTTCATCTACTTTCTTCTTTGCTGGTTTGCCTTTACTCAATTTCTCTTGACTTAATAAATATTTCTCAAAATCAGTTAACTCCGATGACTGAACCAACGATGGAGGTTTTTTAACACCGATAACTGTGCCGAATGGTGTCATGTGACCTGTTCGTATTAATTTCTCTTCTTTTGATTCGTTTTTTCGTACTCCAAAAATATTTTCGAGATGATGCCGACTTTCCATGTCCAATTCTTCATCCTCTACGAAAATATAAACAAAATAATATAGTTAATAAAGGTTAAGCAATTGTTCAAGTATAAATTAACTTTACCGTTTTCACTACTGTCATCCAAATCGTGCGTGTCTCTACCGTCGATTCGTGAAAGTAAAGATTTCTGCTTTGCCAATAATTTTTTCATTTGTTTCTCCTTAAAAAATTTACTTTAGTCAATCGCATAGCACTAAAATTTTAATAAACATATTACCTTATTTTCCTTTTCTCTTTTAATCGATTCGACTTGTCTCTTAATTTGTTTCGTCCACGAATTGACATCTTTTGACGGCATTGCTAAGGCGTGTTCAATTTGTTTCAGTCGTTGTTTTACAGCTCTAAACAAATGACAAAAAATAGTACATAAATTTACAAACCGATGCTTATAATTTATTTTACTAACCTAATTTCGTCTTGTATGTTAACTAATTCGGCTTTAGCAAACTGTGTTTGTTTTTCTTTTTCTTGTTCATCGACATGTTTTAAAATTCCCTCCTCTAATTCCGTTTGATTGTAAACATTTACACCCAAAAGTTCACCCAATTCTAGGTCTTGAAACGATGATGACGGAATGCTGTCCATCATAGATTTATTAGCAAAAGGTTCGTCTTTCGGCGTTTCATTTTGTAGTTCAATGCCTATCATTGAGGCATCGGGTATCGCTTCAGCCTCAGCTGATGACATTTCTGGTCGATTTATGGGGAATGGGAAGATATATTATTTCATTTCAATGCGTCCAATCACTTAAAATTGATATAGAATAACTTGAGTTCACGGCGTACATTACAAGCTTGCTATACAATAAATGCGCGTTTTGACGGTGGTCTCTTCACTTCCCAAATAAAGTAATCAAATGAAATCAAACGGAAGTTGCATGGTACCGACCGGATAAGGTTTGGTGTGACGTCATTGATTCGTGATCTAATCTTCTTAATCTTAGTCCTTTCTAAACTTCGTGCGTATTAATATGCCAAATAAGCTTAAACTTGTTTTAAAACTGATTAATAACATTTTATTTATTTTAAATTAGTTTTAAATATTGCCGACAGATGACAGCACCTTCCAGCATGAGCTTTTACAATCATCATGTCTTAATACAATTTTTAAATTACGTATATAATTAAAATCATGTACAAAGTCCAAAGTTTTACAAATATTTTCAATAGAAAATCAAAAAAAAAGTACATTATAAAAAAAATATTGTACTGTAAAAGAAATCATTTCAATATTATACAAATTGCTTCTTCTTTGCCTCCTGCTTTGGCACACTTCCAGTTCATAGAATCTATAGAATCATCTATTGCATCGTCATAAATTTGATTTTTTACCTTAAAAACTGACAAATCAATGCAATTGTTTTCTAACATTTTCCAACAAACTTCCTCCAGATTACAACCAGTAATGTAGAACCTTTTTAAAAACCCTTTTTTTAAACAAATTAGCAATTCTTCAAGAACTGGGGAAAATTCTTGAAACTGCATATCAGTCTTTTCATCTAAAAATAAAGTTTCTAACTGATTTAATTCCCCATCATTTTCTTTATTACGAACTAATTCTTTTATTAATGCATGCAACCAACTTATGCAATAATCTTTGATCTCAAGATTTTTAATAGGAAGTTTGTAAACACATTTAGCGCATGCAATGGCATTACTTTCATCCGAGTCCCACAAATGAATACTGAGAAATTGGATGCATTTAAAAGGAGACAGTAATTTTGAAAACATGTCATTAGATGGCAGGTGAAATGAAATATGTAGTTCTTCAATAACATCATAACCACTCCATGATTTGCAATATTTTTTCATGTTGAGTAAAGTCAAATGTCTACACCACAAACTCGTTGGCTCAACCTTTGACAAGATTTCGAGGTCATCTGTGCACAAAAACTTAATGCAATGCTTGTTTTGATCGCTTTTGAACTTGCAATTCTTGATCTCTACATACTCGTACTCTTTTGTTCCGCCGTTAGTCATAGCATTCAAATCAATTTCACCACTGATATTCCTATCTCCTTCAAGAATTAAAGAATCCAAAAAAGTTGAACGTCCAGCAGCAGATACAATTTCAGTAATGTCAAAACTGAACGAAATTGCCAATCTTTTTATTTGATTTCTGCGAAGCAGAGTTGTCGTAATGTCCTTTGTAAGATCATAGGAAATATTCTTAATTTTAAAATAAGAAAATCTTATATTTTTAAATCTATCTTTTTCAATGGAATTTTTAAGTTCGTTTCCCAATCCTTCATTGCACAATTCAACTGAATAAAATTCTGCCTTGCTTACATTCAGAAGAGACAAGTTTTCCCATTTAGTTTCCAGTCTGAGAGCGTCTGCCTCAATGCCATAGATAAGGTTAAGTCTTTGGCAACTAACGTCTTGTAAATAATCCAGCTGATTGC
This sequence comes from Pachymerium ferrugineum, assembly GCA_034686365.1. NCBI lineage: Eukaryota > Metazoa > Arthropoda > Chilopoda > Geophilomorpha > Geophilidae > Pachymerium > Pachymerium ferrugineum. The sequence goes on along the minus strand of JAQGAS010000204.1, from coordinate 6,074 downwards.
CTACATGAGTAAAAACGTTTGGCAATAAAATATCAGTTGGGAGTCTTAATGGTTTGTTCCCTTGTGTTCTTATTATTTTGATTTTACCAATCTCAACTCCGTATTTCACAATACGTTCAAAAACTTCACTGTCTGCAAACAACCAATCCAAATCTCGAGATACTAGTATAGCAGGAATGAATTCTTTAAAAATGGGCAATAATGTTTCAACAGCCTCTAATTGCAAATCCCTCACAACTTGCCAAAAATATTTAGTTGCTGAAAACCAAGGAGCAATTGGTAACAGATAAGCAAATAGTTCAGTAGAGTTCTCTTGCAACAACCCAACAACGAAGCATAAAAAAAGTGAAGTTTTCTCCAGTTTAAAGTCAATACTTATAAAATCGAATGAATTTGGTCCATTTGTTTTGAACTCACTCCACACATAAAACGCAGCTGCAAATTCTACAATGCTTAAATGGAATGGTTCGTAATATCTCTCACACCCAAACAATGATTGCTCTTTATGGTGTATTAAAAAACCCATTTTATAAACCCAAAAAGTCAAATCATTGTGGTCAAATTGGAATTTGTTTTCTTTCAGATGTTTCAATGCCAATTTACCAAACTTTATCATTTTCTGTTGACACTCAATCATCTTATCACCAATCTCAAACAAATTAAAATTTTCTTCAAGAACTTCCTTATATTTTACTGCACTATGCTTAATGATGCAGTTGAAAAGCCGTTGATAAAGGCCGGTAAGGAATGAAATGTCCTGCACATATTTATCCCTTTCTACAATGAACGCTAATAATTTTAACAGCAAAGGTGAGTTCAAGTTGTCTCCACCAGATCCCAACCTGTACAACTGGCTATTCAAATTTCTTGCGTCACCTTGGGCGAGGTATTTACTTAGATAAGTCATTCTATTAAGTCGATTAATTCCTTTCACTTGAATTGCTTTGTCCCAAAATTTCCTTTCAGATGGAATAGCAAAAAGATCTTCTATTTCATCTCTTTCTAATACAAATAAGCCTGTTCTGCATGTTATCAATACTGTCATTTCACTGTAGATTTGCTTATAAAGAATTTTTAGAACTGGTATTCGCTTTTGTATTGATAATTCATCAAATCCATCTAATATCAATAATGTATGTTCTTTAGCTTCATCTAAAATTTCTTTGGCGTCTCCCTTAAAGTCAGACTTCTCTATCACCATGTGAATAGCATCTTCAATATTTTGATTAGTGAGTCGTCTCAGTGGAATACAGAATAAAAGTTTGAATTGTTTGATGTAATCCTCTTGTTCAGTCCAATCGTAAGCTAGTTTGTGTGTTAATGTCGTTTTCCCGAAACCTGGTTGTCCTTCAAGAAGAATTCGTTTCGGTAGTCTGTTACTGATTTCGCCAAAAATGTCCTCCAATTTGATTGGGTTGGATTTCGGTATGGAGTCTCTACTGTGATACCTGGTTTCATCATTTATTAGTTCCAGTTCAGTGTAGAAATCTTTGAGGGTTTGATCGTGACCTTCTTCTAGCCACGCTACAGAAGGGACTGTAACGTGTTTGTACAATTGTTTAAGTTTTTCCCCCAGGTAATGGACGGAATCTGTGTGAAGTTTACAGTTATTGCAATGTTTCGATTTATAAAGCAGCTTAGGAAACACGGAAGATTTTGCGAGAATTTTTATTCGCTAATATAAAATATATAGTAAAACTATTTTATCATTAGTTTGATTTGCAAAATCTTCCTTGCATTCTAATATTGAGTATTAAGTGATCAAATTCACTTTTGGTAGGTGATACATGCTTTCCATCGGGACTGCAGTTCAAATATGCCAAAAAGTTTAAAGAATTGTCATTTCCTACAACAAAAATGTATATTAGCATTTAACTTAAAATTATTAATTTCTTACCTTGCACTGCAATATTTAGATTTACAGTATTTCCTATAGGTGATGTAGCTTCTTTAAATAAATTTGTTTAAATTTTGTGTTTATGCTTTCAATTAAATGTTGGCTTACCATCTATCATAAGAACATTCTCAGGCAAAGGGCCTTGAAAATTTGGGGAAATTCTGTCTTCACATCCGATAAAAGTGTCTATACTGGCTACATTTCCAACTCCTGAGGAAGCAAATTGGTTTGTAAAAGTAGTCGTTATAATGGGAAATGGGAAATAAACAAATCAACGGTTTGGAGTTGATTGGTCTATTTAAATTTTTGATCATACCAATTTGTGTAATTGACGTTTGTCGACTAAGATTACAGCTTTCATCTAAAATAAGTACGGATAAATCAGTAAACATATTTAATATTACACCGCACAAAAATATTTCATTATTGTTTATATTTATGATCAAAACATGATGAAAATATTTTTGTAACTGATGAACTTATATAATTTAATATATAATTACTTTCACTTGTGGTGGTAGACTGAGATGATGACGACGTATCAGCCGCTTCATTTACATTAATTTCGTTGTCATCGACATCTGGATGTAAAAAAAAAACTGAAATGTTTGCGAGTTTTCTTAAAGAAATAAGTTTGCCTACTGGAATTCCTTGAGTAAGATTCCATCGACGCTGCTCAGAGGTGTTTTATGCCATTAAAGTCAATTGCTGGTACATTGATTTAAAGATCGTTGTTTTCTTATCAGTAAATACAGTATATGGATACTCTATAACATCCCCGCAATGAGATAACTATTCCATTACTTTACAGGTGGTGCACGTAAGTCTCATGTAACCTATACCTACGGGAAGAACGGTAATTTTATAATGTTCTTAATAATGTTTGACAGATACATTTAAATTAAATATTATTCATATTTACGTTGCTATTCCGAACTTCCTTTTCTGTAATATATGGGTTCGAGCTTCCAGGAAAATCATTACTTGGGAGGTGGCGTTACCTAGTGTCGAAGTGCACCAATAAAGAAAAATACAGTTTAAGCAAGAAAACTTGTTAAAGATAGTTTATTTTTTAAAAAGTCATCAATATAAAGCTAAAGCTTACATTACAATTTCAAAAATATTTCATTATTGTTTATATTTATGATCAAAACATGATGAAAATATTTTTGTAACTGATGAACTTTATATAATTTAATACTTTCACTTGTGGTGGTAGACTGAGATGATGACGACGTACCAGCCGCTTCATTTACATTAATTTCGTTGTCATCGACATCTGGATGTAAAAAAAAATAAAAAACTGAAAAGTTTGCGAGTTTTCTTAAAGAAATAAGTTTGCCTACTGGAATTCCTTGAGGAAGATTCCATCGACGCTGCCCAAAGGAGTTTTAACGAGAAAAGACTTTATGCCATTAAAGTCAATTACTGGCACATTGATTTAAAGATCGTTGTTTTATTATCAGTAAATACGTGGACTCTATAACATACACCCCCTCAATGAGATAACTATTCCATTACTCTACAGGTGGTGTTCGTAAGTCTCGTGTAACCTGTAACTACGGGAACGGTAATTTTATCAATGTTCTTAATAATGTTCGACAGAAATTAAATATTATTCATATTTACGTTGCTATTCCGACCTTCCTTTTCAGTTTCATTACTTGGGAGGTGGCGTTACCTAGTGTCGAAGTGCAGCAATAAAGAAAAATACAGTTTAAGCAAGAAAATTTGTTAAAGATAGTTTATTTTTTAAAAAGTCATCAATATAAGGCTAAAGCTTACATTACAATTTTGAAAATAAAGATTTATGATGCGTGTAATAATTACAGGAATCTTAAGACCGTAATCTCAATGCAATAGGCGTTCTTGTGCCTTTTGTACAATTTTTAGTAATGCCACTTTTAGGCGTTAGTACTTCAACGCGATAAGATCTAGAAAAGGTTTCACAATGCCAATAACATACCTGATACTTGTAACGTTATACCGACCCCTCCCCCCATTTTAATGAAACAATACTTATTACAACCATTAACTTTCTTTCTTTGAAAGAACACCAATTATATACCTCTCCAATTTAACGCTTCAGAGAATTCAAACAAAGACTTCAGGAAATTTTCAATTTACGAAATTACAAGATATTGACAAGGTGGATTTTCAAGGTAGATCACTTGTTCAACACTGAAAATTTCTTCACCCACATTTTAAAATGTATTTACATACTATATTTGTTTTAACTCAATTAGTAGTACTTCATTTCAGCAAAAGCAGTTCATTGCCTACGTTGGTAAATACGTTTAATTTCACAAATTCCATTCCATTTGCTGATAACGGTAACGAGACAACCTGCATGGTGGGAAAACAATTTATTTACATCTGTAGTAGCTCAACTCTAAACATCAGTTATTACAACTCACATTTCAACGCCTCCTGCTTACATCTGTCGCCAAAGTATAGAAATTCCCTTCGCTGGAGACTAGATATCAACGAAATTATTTTCAGCGCTAATTGCACTATATTGTACAAGCCAAATCACTCGCCTACCCAAGGAGGCTGTACTTGGAACGATTATTATGGAGTTTATCCAATGGGTGAATACGAATTAAATTTAAACGACAATTGTGTTTACGTAGTGCCACCTGTATGTGTGCAACCACCGTCTGCATTAAGTGACGTCGCAATTAGCATTGAGTTGGGCATTACGTCATTTTTTCTCATTGTTTCCCTTTTGTTGGAACTTCTTGTGCCATTTAGTTTTTTTGATAGAAGACCACTAATTTGTCATATGATTAGTATTTTGGCTACTTCCTTATTGTGTTTAGTACGTTATTTTACAAGCAAACCAGACGGGGTAGTGTGTTACATCATAAGCTATGCAATAACTTATTTCTTTCTGTCGGCAATGACGTGGATGAATGTATTTGTCTTTGATATGTGGAGAAGTTTGTACAGACAAACCATTCCTTTAAGGACAATTAATAAAAAGTTCTGTTATCAGTCAACGTTTGGTTGGGGAGTTCCAGGAGTCGTACATTTAACTATATTTTTACCGACGTGCAAAGATGTGAAGATAGAAAAACTATGTCTGCATCCTTTGTATCAAACAAGATTGCAAGTCATTATATTTAATACCTGTAGTCTGTTCTTCCAATTGGTGAATTGCTGTACACTCTGTGCTATAATTGTCAACGTTTGCAAGTTTAATAAGAAACTGATGGGTTTGAAAGAGGAAAATCGTAAAAAGCTGTAAGATTTTTTTTATTTATTTCTAAAAATAGTTTTTAAAATTTTACTATTACCTTTTTTCAATAGTTGGCGGTTTTGCTTGAAGCTAATGATTGTTGCAGGAGTTTCATTAATAGCAGCCATACCATTTTGGGCTTTAAGAAACATCTTTGGTGCAAATGTTCTCGTGGACTTAATTGTAAATTTAATTGTAAATTTACAAGGTTTTTACTTGTTTCTTATTTACGACTGCAATGTTCATGTCTGGAAAAAACTAGGAGTTAAACTGAAAAGCTTAAGTTGCACAAACTATAATACAAATAAAGAGTAAATTCAAAAGAATTCCATTGCTATTAATCATGATTTAATCATTAAAATCATTACAATCCCCAAAATAGGATACATACAGGAATTAGATGATTGGGGGGAAGAGTTGGTTTCGGTATAGATTTCATTGTAATATTTTGATTTGTGTGGAAATGATGATGATACACATTGTGGTGGTTATACGATGGGTGTCCAACTATTATATTAGTATTGTCACGATAATGATACGCCGGTCTTCTGTTCCCAATTATAATAATTCGTTCATCGTCGTTATTGGCAAGTGGTAGATTACCAATTGGAAATACCACGCCACCAACAATTGGTTGTGAGAGAATTATAACATTTGTATTAGGAAGTTGATTTCCTATTGGGGGGTATTGGTTAATTGGATACTGATTACTTGGGTATTGTTTATTTGGATACTGATGATTACTTGGGTATTGTTTATTTGGGTATTGGTTATATGAATACTGATTACTTGGGTATTGGTTATATGGATACTGATTTCTTGGATACTGTGTGTTTACTACTGAAATGCCATTTCTTGTATAAGAGACAGTGTAGGGCCTTTGGGTGCCATAATTTCTGAATAAAGTGGTTTTTTGATTGTAACTGTTTGGATATT